>VOQZ01001458.1:0-235133 GCA_008079305.1 Phytophthora palmivora
CAACGCTATTGTTGCTACCCTCCACGTCGAGTAAACGAACAGATTCTGTTGCTACCATAGCGATCCTATCGAACTTTATCCGAATGTGTAACCTGGTAGAGTCGCTCGAGGCAACACAGCAAACGTGTTAACCTCGAATGCCTCAGCGTGGTTGGACATCTGTGCGACGGCGCAGCAGCAGCAAAGACCGACGCGAAGATGTCTTCCATCAATGACCCAGGAATGGAGAACAAGTAGCGCATGCGGAAACGAATGCGGATCGTGAAGAGCATCACCAGCACGGCCATGATCACGGCAAGAGTGGTCAAGATGTCGAATTTCGTCACTGCAGCGCCAAACACGAGCCATCGACAGACACGTACGAGAAGAGCACTGCAAAGAAGTTGGCAAGACCCAGACGCGAACACACCTGGGCCATCGAGACACCCGGGCACAAACATGGCGTGATAGCTGCATATATCGTTAGAGCAATTCAGATCACACTGACAAAATATACATTGACTCACCATTTGGAACGCAGTTCGTGTAGCAGCTACTGAAGAGTCCGCTTTTCCACTTTCCTACCACGAGTCCGTTGTGGTCCACGCCTTCAATTGCAGGCGTCGGCACCATCGGCACAGTCGGATCGTCGGTCTTGCTGGCCATCATTCGTTCAGGAAGCGCTTACCAAGCTTGTGTACTTTAGCCGAATGTGTGGTAGACCTTTAGTATCTTGGTTTGCGACGGTTCATAGGGGCGGCTCGTCAAAGCAACGCGACTGTCCTAAACCGCCGCTTCCTAGCATTTGAACAAAATGGCAATTCTCCGGCTCGCCTCTCAGACCAATTTTTGACATGACAGTCATACCGGAGACTTGTGCTTCCGATCACTAGCCTTGGCACTCGCAGAAACATTCTTGACGTCAAGGTCTTGTTGCTGTTAACTCGTCGTCCTCTGGTGGCTGGAATGGCCACTGACCGCTAGACATCCGAACACGACGGCGCTCTGCCAGGCGTGTTTGAACTCGGACGCGAGCACGCCTTGTTTCTTGCTGCTGCAACTTGAACAAGCACGTCGTTCACTGGTCGTCAATCCCTATTGATCGGCAAAAGATAGACGGAGCGGTGAACTGCAAGTGGACCAAGTTCAACGCGGTAAACCGTAGACAAGGCGAAAGAGAGTCCGTGACTGTCACAGGCGGCGAATCTCGGAGCGCTTGAAGCTGCGTCCGCACACGTCGCTGCACTTAGAAGCATCGGTTGTGTGCCAATGACCGAGTGCCATACGGCCACGGCGCACGAAATATTGACCAACAGATTGTCCCCAAGCCTTCAGCGCGAGGGCAGCACGTCAGCTGAACGATCGACGAAGACCAGCAACACTGCAACTGCAACCTGCATGCGCCTGGCAAATCCCACCGCCCGTCGCATGTGGATCCTCGCGCTTGAAGCTGCGCGCACCGGAACTGGTTTAACGCCTCTACAACATCTGCACGTGGCTTGATTCCCGTACAGTGGTTGAGCTACGACCGCAGTTGGCCTGGAACTTGTCCGCTTGAAGCTCTGCGCGCCAGCCAAACCGGGGCGCAGCCGACGACGTCTTGCAGTTTGCTGCAATTCGCCGCTCTCATCCTGGCGCAAGCTGCAATCAAGACGCTCCAGTTGCAGTTGCCATGCTTGTCGTTCCTGCTGCCGGTCATTGAGATCCGATGTGCTGCAACACTCGCACGAGATGCACTGAAAGCGTTCATGGGCAGCTACACCTGAACAAGATGGCTACATGCATCGTATTAACCGTTAACGGCGCAAGTTATTATTTCAGAACATAACCGTTAGAACCTACAGTTAGGTGTCAGCAGTTTGTCCAATCGCGATACCGGTATCCGGTCGGTTATCGGTGATAGCCAAACTCATGGACGCGAGGCGAGCAAGCAGGTCTCGGGCTTGGGGACCATTTGAACTCTTGTTGGATGTCTTGGGGACCATCTCCAATGAACAACAAATGCGCGTGTGAGCCGAGTGCTTTAACAGCTCCATACTGAGGACAAGTCACGGCGCCATCTGGTCCATCGTTGTCCCGTTTTGCGCAAGCAGGAGGATGGGTTCGAGAGTGAGGAATCAACCGACGTGCAAGGCCAACACCGGTCTGACCACGACGGCACCTCAATCTCCAGCCTCAATCTCCAATATCACAACTACAGACATCACCACAAATACCAACGTCTCGATCACTAGCTCCTGTAGCTATTCTCTCATCTCACATACAGAAACCATTAGTTAGAGACTCTAAAACTGGTACTGTTAACCACCATAGCGCAGAGAAAAGGCAAGATCGTGTCGTTTTCATTGGCCAATATCTTCACCATGGCTCGTTTCTGTCGTTCACTTCAGCATGAGCATCTTCTGGTGGTCTCCGTTGCGCATTCCGCATTTTGCGCCGCGCTGCCGAGGTCCCTTCCGCATGTTCCGCATCCATCGCCGCGCCGCCTCTTCACTCCAGTCGTCCTCCGGTCTCTCTAGCCGCGTCTCGGCGCTCGTCCCCGCCATGGCGTCCGCGGCTTCCGCTCCATCCCGGCGAAGGCGCTGACAAGCGCGCGATCTTCCAGCGTCAAGGTCTCTACCGCCAGCTCGAGGAGAAGGACAGTTGCGGCGTCGGCATGATCGCTAGCCTCAAGAAACAGCCGTCACGCGCCACTGTCGTCCAGGCCAACGAGATGCTCGTGCGCATGTCCCATCGTGGCGGCTGTGGCTGCGACCCCGCGTCTGGAGACGGCGCAGGAATGTTGGTCGCTCTGCCTCACGACTTCATCTGTCGTGTGGCTCAGGACGGCGAGTTTGGCGCGCTGCGAAGCTGCTGAACCTCGAGAAGGAGAAGTACGCAGTGGGCAACGTCTTCTTTAACAAGAACTCGCCTGATGACATCCCACGGGCCAAGAAGACGTTCGATGACATGGCGGAAGCGATGGGGCTGAAAGTTGTGGGATGGAGAGCCATGCCCACGACGTCTAACACACTGGGAGCTACGTCACTAGCCTCAGAACCTCATGTCGAGCAAGTTATGGTGCTCAATGAGAACCCTAACTTGTCAGGAGATGACTTTGAGAAGGAACTCCTGCGTCTACGCAACGTCGTCACTTCCGTGAACGAAAAGAAGTTCTCGGACTTTTACGTTAACTCGCTGAGTAACCGTACTATCACTTACAAAGGTCAACTGACACCAGAGCAGCTCTTTGAGTACTATGATGACTTGTCAGCCAAGGACTTTACATCGTACGTGGCGCTCGTGCACTCCCGTTTCTCCACCAATACGTTCCCGTCATGGGACCGTGCCCAGCCTAATCGGATCATGTGCCACAACGGTGAAATCAATACCCTTCGTGGCAACAAAAACTGGATGTACGCTCGCGGTGGCACGTTACACAGCTCGTACTTCGGGAACCGCACATCGGACTTGCTACCTGTGTGTTCAGACTCCAAGTCAGACTCAGGTAACTTCGATGCTGTCCTGGAAATCCTTACCAAGGCTAGCTCCTGCAACCGCTCGCTACCTGAGGGTATGATGATGATGATCCCGAGGCCTGGCAGAACGACCCACTTATCGCGCCGCACAAGAAAGAAATGTACAAGTATCAGTCGCTGCTCATGGAACCTTGGGATGGTCCGGCAATGATGGCGTTCACAGATGGAAAGTACATTGGCGCTACGCTTGATCGCAATGGACTACGTCCGAGCCGTTACTACGTCACCAAGGATGACCACGTCCTTCTTTCGAGTGAGATCGGTGTGCTTGAGCATCTGCCGGAGAAGGACATCAAGTACAAGCGTCGTCTGGAGCCTGGTAAGATGTTCCTGGTGGACTTCGAGCGTGGTATGATTGTGTCGGACGATGAAGTCAAGAAATCTGTCAGTGAGAGCCGTCCTTTTAAGAAGTGGCTGGACGAGAACCTTGTTTCGCTGTCGGAGCTGACTGCGACCAAGAAGGAAACTGTTCCCCAGCAGAAGCGCCACCCGAACTACGCCGAGCTTAACCGTCGTTTGAACATGTTCGGCTTCACGACGGACGATGGACCTGCTTATGATGCCGATGGGCATTAATGGAAAGGAACCTCTGGGTAGCATGGGTAACGACGCGCCTCTGGCTGTGTTGTCGGAGCAACCCAAGCTGCCGTTTGAGTATTTCAAGCAACTGTTTGCTCAGGTGACGAACCCGCCTATTGATCCTATCCGGGAGGAGTTGGTTATGAGTTTGATGTGCCCTGTGGGTCCGGCCGCAAATGTGCTCGATGCGACTGCTGAGCATGCGAAGCGCCTGATGGTGGAGCACCCGGTCATGTCAAACGCTGAAATGGGTTCCCTGAAGAGCGCCAATAACACCGACTGGACACCGAAGGTTCTGGATGCCACGTTTGCTGCTGGTAGCGGTGCTCGTGGCCTTGTCGAAGCTCTTTACCGTCTCTGTGAGCAGGCTACGGATGCGCTTGTGAACGAGAAGGCTCCTATTATCGTGTTGTCTGACAAGCTTGCCGGTGTGAACCGTTACCCGGTACCGTCGCTTCTTGCTGTCGGCGCCGTGCATCAGCACTTGCTGCGAACGCAACAGCGTACGAGTGTGGCTCTGTTCGCGGAGTGTGGTGATGCGAAGGAGGTGCATGACTTCTGTACTCTGTTGGGTTTCGGTGCAGATGCCATCAATCCTCATATGGCGGAGATGGCGCTTAACAAGATGAACGATGAAGGACTGCTGTACGCGCACTCCAAGAAGGAAATGACGAACTCGGAAGTCTTTGATAAGTATCGTGCCGCTGTGGGTAAGGGTATCCTCAAGGTAATGTCGAAGATGGGCATTTCTACGCTTCAGTCATACAAGGGC
Organism: Phytophthora palmivora; assembly: GCA_008079305.1. NCBI lineage: Eukaryota > Oomycota > Peronosporomycetes > Peronosporales > Peronosporaceae > Phytophthora > Phytophthora palmivora. Next base: position 4,849 of record VOQZ01001458.1, read on the forward strand.
GCTCAGGTGTTCGAGGCTGTGGGTCTGGGTGACGATATTATCAGTATGTGTTTCGAAGGCACGAACTCGCGCATCCAGGGCACGGACTTTGAGGCGCTGTACACCGATATCTCGCGCTTCCACGAGGCCGGTTATCCGCTGCACTCGGATATGTTGCCTTTGATCCGTAACCCGGGAAGCTACCACTTCCGTAACAACTCGGAGATTCACTACAACTCGCCCAAGAACATTGTAGCACTGCAGCTTGCTGCGCGTGAGAACTCTCGTGAGGCTTATGCGCAGTACGTCGAGGAGACGAACGAGCTGTGCAAGCGCGTAAACCTGCGTGGTCTGCTGGATTTCAAGTTTGTTGACGAAGACAAGATGCCGAAGATTGAGGAGATGGAGAGCGTCGCTGACATTGTGAAGCGCTTCAACACGGGTGCCATGAGTCTGGGAAGTATCTCGCAGGAGACCCACGAGGCCCTGGCTGTGGCAATGAACACGATTGGTGGCCGTAGCAACACAGGTGAAGGTGGTGAGGATGTCAAGCGTTTCACGAAGCCTGGCGGCCCACCCAATCTTCGTCGTTCGGCCATTAAGCAGGTGGCTTCAGGACGTTTCGGCGTGACAATGAACTATCTGACGAATGCCGACCAGCTGCAGATTAAGATGGCCCAGGGAGCTAAACCCGGTGAGGGGGTGAGCTTCCAGGTCACAAGGTCAGCGACTACATTGGTTCGATGCGTCACACGACACCCGGTGTAGGTCTGATTTCGCCGCCGCCGCACCACGACATTTACTCCATCGAAGATCTTGCTCAGCTAATCCACGATCTCAAACACTCGAACCCGTCGGCTGAGGTTTCGGTGAAACTTGTTTCTGAGGTCGGTGTTGGTGTTGTGGCTGCCGGTGTTGCCAAAGCCAAGTCGGACCACATTACTGTCTCTGGTCACGATGGCGGCACTGGTGCCTCTTCTTGGACTGGTGTCAAGAATGGTGGTCTCCCGTGGGAGCTTGGTCTTGCTGAGACGCAGCAGACTCTGGTGCTGAATGACCTGCGTTCACGTGTGAAGCTGCAGACTGATGGGCAGCTTAAGACTGGTCGCGATGTGATGGTCGCTGCCCTGCTTGGTGCTGAGGAGTACGGTTTTGCTACGGGTCCTCTGATTGCCCTTGGATGTATCATGATGCGCAAGTGCCACCTGAACACGTGCCCAGTCGGCGTTGCTACTCAAGATCCTGAACTCCGTAAGAAGTTCCAGGGCCAACCTGAGCACGTGGTAAACTTCATGTTTATGCTTGCTGAGGAGGTGCAGGACTACATGCGCCGTCTGGGCTTCCGTAAGCTGGACGACCTCATTGGTCGGGCTGACCTGCTGAAGGTAAACCAGGATGCTCTGCACTACAAGAGCCGCAAACTTGACTTGTCGCCCCTTCTAATCAACGCCAGCACACTAAACGAGGGCGCCGGTGTGAAGAAAGAGATGGAGCAAGATCATGAGATCGAGAAGTGCATTGACATGCGCCTGATCGAGAAGGCCAAGGCTGCTCTTGAGAACAAGACCCTGTAGTGATTGAAGACATTGCCACCAACCTGGACCGCACGCTTGGTGCCACCTTGTCACACGAGATCTGCAAGCGCTACGGCGAGGAGGGCCTACCCAACGGCACAGTCCACCTGAAGCTCAAGGGACACGGTGGCCAGAGTCTGGCGTTCGGTCTTGCGAAGGGTGTGCGTCTTGACCTGGAGGGTGACTCAAATGACTATGTCGGCAAGGCACTTTCGGGTGGTGAGGTGTCAGTGTACCCGAGTCCGGAGTTCTCGGAACGTGCTAACCCGGAGAATGTGATTGTGGAAACGCTGTGCTGTACGGTGCCACGAGTGGTGAGGCTTTCTTCTCAGGCAAGGCTGGTGAGCGATTCTGCGTACGTAACTCCGGTGTGAAGGCTGTGGTTGAAGGCGTGGGTGACCACGGCTGCGAGTACATGACGGGCGGCCGCGTGGTCGTCCTGGGATCGACTGGCCGCAACTTTGCTGCTGGTATGTCAGGTGGTATCGCTTACATCTACGACGAAGACAACAGCTTCCAGAAGAAGTGTAATATGGGTATGGTGGGTGTAAGCCCGTTGACTGAGACGGCATCCGCTGCTGAGATCCAGGAGGTGAAGGCTCTTATCACTAAACACCTGGATCGCACGCAGTCACCTAAGGCGCAGAAATTGCTGGACAACTGGGACGCCTCGGCGGCCAAGTTTATGCGTGTGATGCCGTCCGACTATGAGCGCGTGTTGCTTCAGAGCGCAGCGGTAATCAAGGAGACCAAGAAGTCGGCTTCCGCATCCGCCTAAACTTATGATCACGAAGATATGTATGATGATATGGACGAGTGGACGAGTGCAACCAGCACCAAGGCAGATAGTAAAAGAATGAAATCTAAATCATGGTAATCGTATATCCGCTCGTGATGTTATTTGCTTTGTGTGCAATCGGTTTGAACCATGTACTACAAGAATCTTCATCCGCGATCTCAACCTCTCGATATACTACTAAAGACTGGTAGTAGCATTTCTTAAGAATGCCTTGACAACGCAGTGAGCTTCTTGATACTATCAGTTCATCGGAAGTTTCCACACCATCGAGCATCCGGTATAAATCTTCCGGATTTTTCTTATCAACTAGCCATTTGTTGATCAGAGCGTTTTGCAAGTTGGAAGCTAGCTTCTCCGTGCTGGGGTCATTCTTCGCAGCCTTTAACATTGGTAGTAGAAGTCTGTCGATATAATTCGCCCTGAGCCCATTGAGCATAGTTGTTTTCTGGTCTGGGTATCGTTTGTTAAAGTCATTCAAGTACTTGCTCCAGACTTTAAATTTTGGACTGGCAAGAGTCTGTTCACCTGCTTTTTCGAGATGCAGGAATTGAAAGACATGTTCTGGGGGATGTTTACGATCCATCCAGTCTTGAAGTCGCGCATTCTCTACCATTTTGCCGATATTCACTGTACGTGGGTTTTGTAGCGCCTGCTCGATAATTCGTTCAACACCAAACCAGTCATAACCGACACGGAGAGGTTCGTACCAGGATTCCTTGTGCATCGGATTCCGTTTGTTGAAATCCTTCACGTAACGTAACCATGATTGGAACACAGAGGTGCCGAGAACGTGATCTCCCACATCGTCAATCCCTAATAACTTAAAGACTTCCCTGGGGGATTTGTTACTCGTCACATAACCCTGGATCTTGCTCGTCTGAATTTTGGTTGCAGTGCTTTCCATGCTGGGAAAGTTACTGGCTGCGTTGAGAATTGTGTTCAGAGGTCTGTCGCTGAAGCGAGCTTCTAGCGCTGAGAATACCTTAGCCTTCTTGTCGGGGTTTTCCGTGATGAAGTAATTGATGTAAGAGATCCATGTGTTGAAGACCGGCTTGTCTCGGAAGCTATTCGCCTCTTTATCAAGCTTTAGCAGCTTAAAGACATCGTCGGTCGATTTCTTACTGTCCAACCACATTTTCAGCTGCGCAGACTCCAATTCCGTGGCAATGTTTCTCGTCCAATCTTTCTTCTTTGCGGCATGGAGCATCTTCGTCACATCAATATCGCCAATGGTGTGACTAAATGCCTCGATCATTGTCGTTTTCTTGTCGGGATATCTCGCGTTAAAAGCGTCCATGTACTTGACCCACATTTTCAACAATAGACTCTCCAAAAGCGTATCTGATGCTCTTCCAAGACCGAGATTCATCAGAACTTTATCCGGTGTTGTTCGACTGTTGAGTCCGGCCTGGAGCCAGTCTGATTCTAGCTTGGTGGCGACTCCTTTTGTTCGTTCATACCATTTGGCATCCTCCGTCATTTTAAGCAGAACATCATCACGGAAGTATTTCGTCAGTGTCGAAAACATCGACGTTGGTTCTTCAGGATGTTTTGCATTAAGGTCGTCGACGTATTTGATCCAAGAAGTGAACTGAGGGTTGCTGATAATATTTTTCCCTACCTTGTCGAGATTGAACAGACGAAAGATGTCATCGGGGTCTTTTCTCGTAGTTACCCAGTGCTGCATTTGTTCGGTTTGTAACTTTGTCGCGAGGGTCTCAGTACTTGATACCCTTTTGGCCGTTTCGATCATTTTGTATAGTTCATCGTCGCCGTACAGGGTAGTCAACGTCGAGATCGCGGAGATTCCTTTCGTGGGATTTTTGGCACTCAAATCGTCCGCGTATTGGACCCACGTCGCGAGCCGGGGATTGTAGAACAACCATGTTCCATCCTGGTGCAAACGCAAGCGCACGAACACGGAATCCAAAGATTCCCCCTTCTCGAGCCAGCTCGCAAGTTTTTCTGGGGTCACTTTCGAAGACGTGAACATGGTCTTGAATTTTTCGAAAGCAGATATGGAGGGTCTCACTCTCTCCTCTGTATCTTCCTCGTTAAGAACGCTCCTAGTTCTCAATAATCTGGTGGCGGAGATCCTGTTCACAGTCGACGAGCGAACTACCGGACCATTGGAAGGAGTTACTATGAAATCTGCCATTGATCTATCCGCATCGACCAAGACAGTGGAAATGAGGAAAACCAAGCCGACCATCCAGTAAACATACATGATCGTCTTGTGGGTCAAGGAGAAAGTTGATAAATTCGAGAGAGTCAATTTGTTTGATGAATGATTGTTATTTGAAGGGAAGAAATTTGCCCGGGTTTGCTTTGTCCCATCCATACATATACCTACACCTGATCATTTTGCGTTTGGCATTCTGATCCATGACAACGTTCGTGATGGGATTTCACAATACTAATTTACTATAGTCCACATTCATAGAATACTAAGATAACGACACATCACTACGAACAGTACATTCGTGCTCCTCCAGTTCGTCACCGATGTCTCTCAATAACTTGCTCAATCTAGTATTGACAATCATGGTTATATCGTAGGTGTCGAAGTTACCCTCCTCGTTCCTCAAGATCAAATAAACATCAATGGTGTTTGGAGGGATGACACGCCTTCACGATGTACAATATATATTAAATGAGAGGAATTTTCATAATCCAGTAGAAAAGTACTGAGTTGCCCCCAAAGATTCACTACGAATCAACTAAGTTCGTTTTGCGATAGAACTTAATCGAAAGCGAACGTATTACTATTCTTTGAGGCAATCTGTTTATACGATGATACCTAGACTATGTATTTTGGAGCATTATCTTAGGCTTCAAGTATCAACGCAATGTTAATAACACAACATTTATAGTGGTTGTCCTGGTATATTTGATATTCGCAGAAGTGGCCTCCTTTCATTGGATGAGAAGTCACCGTAGAAAGACCAAGGAAGTAAGGGATGAAGCCCCTTCTTCTATAAGGGAGGCAGCGCAACCCGAAGAATATCCGATATGCCTCGCCTGTCGGACAAAAAACTTTTCTTTAAAGGGTCCGAACGGTACGAGGAAGTACAGACTCTTTACGAAGACAACCTCTAGTGATCTGAGTAATAGATAACTTTAACCAAATGAGTTAGTTAGACTCTATAGAGATGACTTAAAAGTTGCGTGGAGCAATGTAAAAGTATGTCATGCGATGTTGTACACGTTATGTACTGTATCAGTGCGTACCATCATCATTGGTCTCCATCGCAAAACTAATGCTTACTATGTATTAGGCGTACCATCATCATTGTTCTCCAACGCAAAACTAATGCTTACTATGTATTAGGCGTATCATCATCATTGTTCTCCACCGCAAAACTAATGCTTACGGCACTGATTAGATCACCATTGAAAAGCACACCCATCAGCAACTTTGAAGATGTTATGTTGCTGAACGAGGATCTTACGTTGCTAGTCAAGGACTCATCACTAGATGGCCAGTAAGTAAAATAAATCTGCATCAGTACCTGGAGCTCCAAGGAAAGCACCAAAACGAGGGGGATGTAGTGTGTACGAAGGTGGTATCCCTAAGGACTGCGTGGTGTTAAAGGACCTTGAATTAAGGAGTTTAGTGTACGCCAGCTGAAGAACGACAACAACGTGGTGTCCTACTTGTATGCAGAGGTCAATGATCATAGGTGGCGCACCAATCCTTCTTTATGATGGACACCAAGGGCGGCGTGAATGACTAGCACATGAATGTGGGATGTGTGAATGTGTAACGTGCAACATATATGCTAGGCAGCTCATGGAGAAGGCTTCTTTATCGACTTTACAATTCAAATCTTGGAAACACAGTTTTTAATATCTTCGTGCAAACATGAAATGCCTCCTCATCGATCAAATAAGTAAGTCATTGCTATACTGTGAACGTTTGGTATGCACTCGAATAACATGTCTTGCTGTTCTGTTACCTACTCCTGTGTCAGCTATGCGCTAAATTTCAAGAGAAAGCTAGCTTTACACCTCTCACTCCTTCAAGTCTGTATCGCCGGCTTAGCGATCAGCTCGTCCAAAAGTTTTTTGTCTTAGCAATCTTGAGAGACTTCACTCTCTGGGATGACAACAAGTAAATAAGGGAAGAGTGAGCTGCACGAGTGTATCCAGGAGATGCGAGTACTCGCTGCATCTCTGGTAGGGGACCCCCTACCTGAACACATCAAGGTGACAGTGTTCATGGATGGCCTGAAGGTGGGCCCATCCCGCACACAGTTGTTCTGCGTGCATGCGAACACTATGGAAGAGGCGATACAGATCGCCCTCCAAGAGGAGTACAGCCACCGACAGGCTCGTATTCCTACGTCGGTGTGACAAGGCCACAATGCGTCGTCAGGCGCAGTGCAAGGAGCTCCAGCAGCTGGAGCTAGCACAGGGCCGGTACCCATGGAACTGGGTACGGCCGCACAGAGCTCCATCCGTTGCTACGGATGTGGGAAGCTCGGGCACATGCAACGTGCCTGCACTGCGGGAGGGCAAAGGAAGTTCCCTTCCAAACCTAGGGGCTCGAGGGGCCCGTGGCAGAAGCCGCGACCCAAGAGCCAGGGGAACTGGGGTCACCAGTAGGAACGGGCGCCCTACTGGGGAAGATCTAAGTCCCCATGGTAGGAGTGCGGACGGCGCACACCATGGAGGCTTAGCCCCTGAGAGCCTGGGTGCTCTCGAGACGAGGAAGAGCAGCAGCAGACCGCTCGTGGTACACGCATATGTACGGGGATACGGAGATCCCTTCAGAATCCTGATTGATTCTGGGGCGTCGGCGAACTTCGCTCGACGCCAGACGGTCGCACGGAATGGCGACAAGTATGCCGACGCTTTGCGTGAAAGCGAAGGCAGGGGACAGGTCTCGGTAAGACTGGCCGATGGTACAGTGGTTAACGTACCTGGGGTCCGGATGGACCTGGCTGTAAAGTTTGAGGACTTTGACAGCACGGAGTCGTTCCTTGTCCTAGACATGGACAAGTACGACTTGATCCTGGGCATGTCGTGGATCGAATAGCACGAGCCCTGGATCGATTGGCGCGGCAAAGCCATTGGGGCTAGCCGGCCCGCAGTCACCAACAGAGCTTTGGTGAGTAATGTTCCCACCTCTGTCCGGGGCTGGGGCGCCAGAGACGGTCGCCAAGGCGCTTATGCGCCCGAAGGAGTACTGGGAGTCAGTGACTCCAACGAAGATGTTGCGATGAGCCTCGCAACCGGTCATGGGACCAAGGCTCATTGCCAAGCGTGTGGGATTGCCACGACGGCAAGTCCCAACGCTGAGAGTCGTCGCGCCGTATGGGCTTCGAGTGTGGCAGTGTCGGACGGCACTGACCAGGCTGGTAACATAGGTCCGCAAGCAGCAGAGACTGCTGAGGAGAGCGCTAAAGGCGTCTCCTGTGTGGGTAACATAGGTCCACAAGCAGCTGAGGCTACTGGGGAGGACGCTGAGAGCGCCTCCGGCGTGGGTAACATAGTTCCACGCATGGTCGAAGAGACCAAGAAGACTGAGAGCACAGCGTGCGTCTCTAGCATGGGTAACGTAGTTCCACGCGGGGTCAAGAAGACCGGTGCGCGAGCGGAGGTGTCATGGAGCACCTCCCGTGTGGATAACCAAGTACCACACTCGGAGTCTGAGACTCCACCGGCACGGCCGGTCGAAGAGCAATGCCATGTCTTCGACGGCGTGTCCGGTCGTCAAGTTAGGGCTGGTGCCGTCCATCCGGAGGCACTGCCAGAGGTGTCAGCACTACTGAACCTCGAGGAACTGTCCATGAAGGACTTCCTGGCCGAGTTGAAGGCCGAAGAGATTGCGGAGATGGTGCTCCTGAAGCCGGAGACCTCTCCTGAAGATTTGAACTCTTCCTCCGTAATGGACGAGGATGTCCTGAAGGGGTTCACGAAGCGGCGCGCAACGCGCCTGGGTTCGGAGATCCTCAAGAACCCGGAGGATCCAATGTATCCTCTTGTGCAAGAGTACACGGATGTGGTGTCGAAGCACCCACCATCCCAACTCCCGCCGGATCGGGGAGTACGGCACGAGATTGAACTCGTTCCTGGCACAAAGTATTGTGTCACGAAGCAGTGGTATCTACCTCGTGAGTAGTACGAGGTCATAGATGCCTTCTTCACCGAGAAGGCGAAGTCGGGCATGGTGCGGGAATCAAGTCACCGCACTCGACGCCAACCTTCTGCGTTCGTAAACCGAACGGAAAGTGGCGTCTGGTTCATGCTAATAACAAGCTGAACAATGCGACGGTATCGGCACAGACGCCGATCCCTCGCAAGGATGTGTTGCTAAACAACATGTCGGACTGTACGCTGTACAGGGCCCTGGATCTAGTAGACGGATACTACCAGATCCTGATGCGGGAGAGTGACATTCCTCTCACCGCAGTGAGCACCCCGAGCGGGATGCTCTGGGAGTGGCTAGTGATGCCACAGGGGCTATCGAATGCCCAGCGACGTTCAATCGCTTGGTCACACAACTGTTTAGACCATTGCGTACGTTTGCACAGACGTACTTCGACGATACATTCGTCCATAGTCTTGCCGAAGGTGGCTAGACGGCTGTGTAGGTGCATCTGAACCTCCTCCGTCGAGTGCTTTAGGTCATGAGAGCCAACAAGCTCTATGGCTCTATACCAACATCGACAAGTGCGTCTTTGCAGCTGAGGAGATAAAAGTCCTCGGCGGCTTTGTCAGCAGGGTTGGCGTACGCGCCGATCCAGGGAAGGTCAAGGCCATAGCGGCTTGGCCGACCCCGAGGTCACAGAAGGACCTCCGGAAGTGGTTGGGCTTAGCCAACTATCTTCATAAGTACAGCGCAGGGTACGCTGAACTAGCTCGACCCTTGTCGGATCTCTTAAAGAAGGATGCCGACTGGATCTGGGAGCAACAGCACCAGGATGCTTGCAACAGCATCAAGGCGAGCTTACAGCAAGCGCCAGTCCTGGCCTAGCCGGACGAGAACAAGTCATTTAGCGTTGTCTGTGACGCTTCTGACTATGCAATAGGCTGTGCGCTGTTGCAGAAGGACGATGAAGGACGCGAACGCGCCATCTCCTTCCAGTCCAGGCAACTGTAGGCTGCCGAACGGAACTATCCCGTTCATGACAAGGAGCTATTTGCAATGAAGTACGCTCTTGTCAAGTTTAGAGTTCACCTCTTGGGCACGAGGCCCTTTGTGATCTATACTGATCACGCGTCCTTGCGGACTGCCACCAACTCGCCGCATCTATCGCAGCGGATGGCGAGGTGGCTGTCATTCTTCGCGGAATACAACTTCCGCGTTGAATACAAGCCGAGCAAGCTTAATGTGCTTGCCGATGCATTGTCGCGTCGACTCAACTATGAGCTAGCTCATGTCAGTCGAGTCACGACTCATCTGTACGATCGGGTACGCCTAGCGTATCAAGTGGACGAGAACTACACACCACTGGCGCGGTTCTTGTCCAAAAGCAAGGACGCCAAAGTCGACAGGCTTACGCATCGACAGCGGGCGCAGCTCCATCGTTATGAGCTGGCCGATGGGTTACTCCACTACAGAGTAGACCCTAGCGATCCTCCTCGGGTTGTCGTTCCAAACGATGAGGATCTGAAGTATGACATATTTCTAGAGGCGCATGATGCGCCGACAGGTGGCCATCTTGGCCGAGAGAAGACCTACCAAACGGTCTCTCAGACATTTTGGTGGGGCCGCATGTATAAGTGGGTGGCACACTATATCAAGACATGTGAAACATGTCAGAGGGTGAAGCCTTCGGGCCACGCCTCGGCTCCATTGCAGAGCCTACCTGTACCAGCGGATTGCTGGAAGTCGACGAGTCTCGACTTCGTCTTCGGCCTGCCGTCCGATGACAAGGGCAACACCGGCATATTGGTGTTTGTCTGCCGATTGAGCAAGATGGTGCATCTTGCTCCGGTACGTGACAAGGTCATCGGGAAACAAGCTGCACAGCTGTTCCTAGATAGCGTATTCTGCCATCATGATCTGCTAGAGACCATTGTCTGATAGAGACCCACAATTTACAGTTCGTCTTGCTCCAGATTATCGGAACAAAGTTGACAATGTCAACTGCGGACTATCCACAGACGGATGGTCAGGCGGAGCGCGTCAACCGCTTGCTCGAAGATACTCTTCGCAGTATCTGTGCTGAGGCACCTCGGTCCTAGTCGGACCAGCTTCCTATGGTTGAGTTTGCACTCAACAATGCGGTACACGCATCAACGGGGTTTACCCCGTTCTACTTGAATGGGTTACGACACCCCCAGGTGCCGCTAACCTTGCGGGGAGGCACCGATGCCTCCATCGTAAGTGGGGGAGAGGCTCGGAAAGCTTTTTCCTCCCAGGTCTCAGAGATCGAGCCAGAGTCTTTGAAAAGACAGTTGTCGTCGTTTATAGACGACAGGCTGACGTTGATCAGCCGGGTTAGAGACGCTATGGCGTTAGCCCAAGACAAACAAAAGGAGTACTCTGACAAAACAAGTAGAGGAAACTTAAACGTGTTTAAAGAGGGCGATTTAGTCCTATTAGACACTAAGAACCTACCGCTAAGGTGATTAGCTCTGTAGAGAGCAACAAGTTGAAGCACCGCTTCATCGGACCCTTTGCGGTCCTGGCCAGACATGGCGCGGCGTACACCATTGACCTCCCGAAACCAATGGCGACGCACCCGACGTTCTACGTGGAGCGTCTTAAGCGGTATCACGATCCGCTGGGCCCTTCTCCTCGGCTGGAGGAAGACCAAGGCGAGAACTCATCTCTTCGAAACGAGGCTGAGTCCTCTGGGCAAGCGGAGCTGCCGGTGTCGTGTAGGACACGATAGAATTCTCACTTGTCGGGTGAGTTCCCACCAACAACACACGCTTCCCCGTTAAGGTCAGCGATTTGTTGGATCAAACCTGAAGACCAGGAACGATCCCTTACACCGGGTCGGTTGTAAGCGCTTCTGTATACCGAGCTTGTTTTAGGTAACCCTTACCTACACCACTAGCCACGAGCTTGGACTAGGGTGTTATATTGCGCTTTCGCGCGTAACCCTGCAGTCCCTCAGAGGAAAGGGTACCGGCGTGTTAGGCCTTATACAGGGGTGTCGAGGTATAACCTCGACGGGGAGCAAAATATACACTAGGACCTTAATGGACCCTAAGTATACACGTAACGACACTTCACTGTCGCCTCCGATCTCTCGGCCACACGAACTCTTGGCCTGACCAGGATAAACTTTCGGTTCAATGTACCTTGAGTCTACCAACAGGCATCCCACACAACTGAGCGTGTCCTGGCACTTAAATAAGCTAGCTACACTTACCTAAGTCGGACTTGACTCTTGTTAGCTGGGGGGAAGACTGCGTTTTATAAACTGCTTAATGTGAGGCTCAGAGAGCCTCTGTATGTCATCCTATGTTTTGTCCTATGCCTATATACAAATATCAAGTGTAAACAAATCACTGTAGGAGCCTCCGAGGTTTCAGAATAAGTACGACCGAGGGGTCGACAACTCACTCTTAAGTACGGATTTGGGACTGTACAGACGTGAGACAAGGGATCTGAGATGGGTACAGAGCCCTATCTCGGCCTAATCCAGGAAGCCTCGGCCAGGTTGTATTAGGCTAGCCGAGGTTCCCGGATGTCACTATTCCTTCTCTGTCACTCCGTCGCGGGGTGTATAATCCTCCAATGGGGTGAACCCTCGCTTTTCACCGAAAGGTTCTGTGGCGGTTGCCCCTAGCGACTGGGTCGCTACCCCACCGTTAGAACCCTACACCACACCGGTGTCGAAGCCTGTGAATGGAACGCAGGCTGGTACCTACGCGAGGCATACGAAGGGTATGACGGTACAGAGTGTGAAGAACTTGGGTAAGAACCATACCCGTAAGCCGACTGGTACGAGTACCCCTGTGACTCATAAGAGGGCATCCGACCATGCACCTCATGGCCTAGAGAGTCTAATCCTCGACGGAGTTCCTTCAGGGCGGAAGCCGGAACTCGGCGGTCAACACGTCCGTGGAGCTCCCGAGTCTCACGACCAAGAGCGTCCAAGTCCTGACGAAGGACCTCAAGGGCCCCTGGCTTGCCAGCCTGAGAGGCAGCCTGACCACCAGGTCCAAGCCCAAGGGCTATCTCGATCGCATAAACGCGATCTCGAAGCTGACGGACCTCGTCGCTTAATAGGGACTCCACAGAGTCCCGACCCGAAGATGAGGGTCCAGAAGGATACGGCTGAGAAGGAGCCTCGTACTCAAACGCGTGCGAGAGCTCCTCCTGCCCTCCTTGATCGGAACGGCGAGCTCCACTACCATGTGGAGCGGGTCGTCCAGGAGCGGCGGCGCTCTGGGAAGCGCCAGCTGCTTGTAAAGGGGTGGGGATACCTCTCGTCACAGAACTCGTGGGAGCCGGAAGACATGGCTTCGGGTTGACTGCCCGAAGGCTGTTGAGATTTGGGATCAACAGCAGGGGCGTAAGTAGTCCGCGGCTTCTTAGCTGCCTTACGGTGTACGGTCCCTGGGTTGACGGAACCGTATCCGCCGCGCTCATCTTGAGCACTGGACTTAGACTGCTGTCTAAGTCCCTCCATGACGGAGTGGAGTTGCCGCTTAGCAATTAAGTGGGCAAACTCAATGCGAAGATCGCGCTGGTCCAAGACATAGGACAACAGACGATCTTCCCGGAGTTCTTTTAACTGCTGAACTATGAAGTTCTTTAGGGAGACCCACCTCCAGAACAGGTCTTCTGCCTGAGACCAGGTGGTGGTGTTCTCGGGCTGTACCCAAAGGTACCCCCATACGGGGAAGAGTCACCTCGATCTTCCAGTTTCATCCGGAGACTCGTAAATTCCTTGAGAGGAATTCGGCGTGATGCAAGAAGCACACACCTAGCGGCCTCAATGTCGTTGACAATGAGTGGTTCGTCCTGAACCAAGGCACGCTCATAGGCGCCACGCGAAGTGCGTCCATGGTTAAGACCAAGAGGGGCCTTGAGGTGCTCCAAGAACATGGGAGACCCAGACCCCGCATCCGGTGGATAGTATCCATGGGGATACACCGGCGTGGGAGGCGCAAGAGCGCCTTGCAGTTGAGCAGCTTGATAGCGCTCCTGCCGGTCATCGAGATCATTGGAGATCTCTTGGGGCTCGGTGACAGCTTCCTCCTCTTCGGCCTCATCCGACTCAGAGTCGAATAGGTTATGGTAGTCTTTCGAGAAACTAGACTCGCGAGAAGGAGTCTCAGGGGCTGTGCGCTTCTTAGCAGCAGCAGCTCCCTCATCAGCCCGTTTTGAAGAAGCTGCTTTTGCAGCTTGGGCTCGAGCCTTACCTTAATCTAAGGTAAGGTTCTTGGCAGGCGAGATCGTCGAAGCTGCCTTAGTCTCTGATGATTCCGTATCATCAACAGGAGCGTCCTGTGAAGGAGCATCCTGTAAAGGAGTAAGATCCTTGGCGGATCCAGGAGAGTCCCCATCAGACTCTGATCCCGCGATCATTGGGATATCGAAAACAGGGGACTTTGCCCCAGGACAGTGGTCCCGATAGGTGAACCGAGGGTTCGGCCTATCGTCGGGCGACAAGGAGCGCGAGCGACTGCGTCGCGGGATCCCTCATTGTCTGGCAGCAGCAGCGGTGCGCTTGCTGGCTGCCTCGAATACCGCCTTGCGGGCTTCCTTGCGCGGAACGGCCTTGTCTTTCGACTTGGCCTTAGCAGTCTTTGACCTCGCGGTCTTGGACTTCAAAGGCGCCGAAGCGCCGTGGGTGCTTGCCTTCTTAGGCATCGTTGGGGAGGTTGACGTGGGAATCTCGGGTGTTTGACACGAGCGCAAAAGGCTTAATGAAAGCCGTAAAGCCACAACGGTGGCTCGCCGATGGATGTCGACAAGAGACAGGGATGAGAGCGGCGCTCTCTCCTTAACTCCTCATTGGTTGGGGGTATTCCTAACCTAAGTGGGGGAGGATGTAACGGGGTTAGATGAGGGGTACCCTGGAAAGGGTACCGCATCCAGAAGTAGATATACTTCTGTGAGTATCCGTTTTATGGATACTCAGTTGTGGGTGGTGTGGACCACACCACTGCCACGTAGGTCGGGTGGCTGAGGGCCAACCAATAGTATTTGACCTACTTTTATATGCATATATGGAACAAATTATAGCTAAATTAGTAATTTGTATTACAGACCAAATGACCTAGTTAACTATAAATGTAAATTAGTCTAAAATCTACCTCCTACTGGTTATTAAGTCTCCTAAGACCAGGGACTAGTGAACTGCCGTTCACTTAGAGTTTGTATACTCTTAATAGCACGCTTCCTCAGGGCCGTTCTTAACCACGCCATGCCATGCCATGTCACAAATGCGAGCAATTTGATTGGTCCCTAGTTTTTAGGGGTAGGGTAGAAGTGCCATGGGTGGCAAAAGGAAAGTGCCATTCGACATACATCTGCCACAGTGCCAAACTCCAAAAATCTCGTTACCAACACCAAAATCATGATGGAATCCCGCCTAACCGCTCTCATTGTACTGCTTCTTCTGGTCGTCATCGCGGTGGCTCTCCCCGTCGGTATGCGACAAAGGTGCCGTCTACGCACGCGTATCGACTGGGAATCTCATTCGCAGCTCTTGTCGGACGAAGACCAGTTCAAGAAGTACTACAAGATGTCGTATGCATCCTTCATGGCGCTCGCTGCAAAGCTAGAGCCCTACCTCGCTGTCGATGAGAAGCAATCGCGCAATCGGACTGGAATCGAGCCGATCACGCACATAAACAAGCTTCAAATGTGCCTGCGTTGGTTCAGTGGTGGATCCTATCATGACATTCGCACAAACAGTGGTGTGAGCGTTGGAGCATTTTACGCTGCTATACACGAGGTCGTGGACGTGATCATTGCTCATCCGGATTTGCAACTACGGTTCCCTACTACTGTAGCGACCCAACGCCATGCTGCCAAGTCTTTTGAGAGCCTTAGCAGCTCCCGTGTGGTGAAAGGGTGTATTGGTGCGGTGGATGGTTGGCTTTGTCCAATTCGAGTTCCTTGGAGGAAGGAAGTTGCGCGGGTTAGGTCATTTTTCTCTGGTCACTACCAACGGTATGGAGTTAATGTGCAGGCTTGCTGTGATCATCGTAGTCGATTTACCGCTGTGACGTGCTCAAGTGCTGGGGGCACCGGGGATGCTGTTGCTTTTTTGAAGTGGAGACTTTCGTCGGTGGTGAAAAACCTTCCAAATGGTTTGTACGTCGTTGGTGATAACGCATACACCAACTCGAACCACCTTTTGACTCCTTTTCCCCGCCCCAAAATCTCAACGGCTGCCCACGATAGCTACAACTACCATCTGAGTCAAGTCCGCATTCGAATTGAAATGGCGTTTGGGCTCCTGGTCTGCAAGTGGCGAGTGTTTAAGGCGCCGCTCGAGATCGCGTTCAAACGAGTGCCTCGAACAATCTTGGCCGCATGTATACTGCACAACTGGTGCATTAATCGTCGCATAATTGAAGCCGGCGGCTATTGTGTGGAGGAAGATGAAGATCTACTGGATGGAATTGAAGATAGCCGCTTTGAGCAAGATCCTCCTGCAGATTTTACCGTGGAGCCCCAGGACTCGTCGCGATATCGACGTCTGTATGACTCGTCGGATTTAGCTACTGATTCGGACAGCTACAACAACTCGGAGTGGGCCCGCGATGCTCTCGTCGGATTTATTGAGAACAACTCGATCATGCGCCCATCGCGTAATCAAGCTAGACGAGCGAGGGAGCAGGAGGAAAACCAGTAACAATCAAAGCCATTTTCACTCATTCTCATTAACTTTGCTTAACTATGAAACGTACTAAGTTCATCAAAAATAAAAATAAAAGCGGCAGGTACCACAGCAACGGTGGTGCGAAAATAGTAGTCGAAGTGTATCGTAGGGACTCACGTCAGCAACGTAACCAAGTGGTCACAATAGACCATCCAGTTGATCTTCGTAGCGCTGCAAACGCTGCTGGTACTTGCGAAGACTCACCGCTAGCGTCGGATCCGTAGTTCCAGATAGTGCATCCTTGCGTTGACGCTCCTTCACCTGTTCAATTAGCAGATGCATCTTGCCAATGCGATCAATCAACTGGTCCTCGTCTCGGCACTCTGCTTCCGTTGACCTTGTTGGCGCTGAAGAGACAGTGACCGGGGTCCCAACAAAAATGTCTGCTAAACGATTTACCGTCCTTATCACCTTGTCTTGCCACTTCGCCGACTTGTTAGCTGGAACATCGGAATGAGAGCCAGGAAGATTCATCGAGTCAATTTCATCTTCTGGACGTATACCACCTTTGACGAAAGCCGCCAGTTCTGGTTTGACTCGAGTGCATATCTCCAAATACGCAGCGTCCAAATTTCCGTCACAAAACTCGTAGAAGTCCTCCGAATTTTGGCCGGACACGTAGAACTTAGCATTCGCCTTCACAAAGCTGCTGTTGCCTTTTTTCCACATGTCGTACAGTCTGCCGTCGTCATGCTGTACAATGTAGGAGGGGTTGATACCGCTAAAGCGGGGGTCAGACGCAGCGGCCTCGAAAAGATTGTTGTAGTCCCTCTTGTTCGTACGGTGCTCGACACCAACTTCCTTCCAGAACACGGTCTTGGCATTCACAGCACCGGCCTCAATCTGGTCACGGGTTAATGCGTCGTCTGAATGAGCCAACCGCTCAGCGAACCGATCCGAGAAGAGAACATTCGACAGTCGAATGAAGCAGTGCTTGGTTTTGCGCATGCTGGGGTCCAATAGGTTTTCGCTGTCAATGCTGGCCTGAACAGCGCGTTTCGTCGCATCATAGGAGCGTAGATGACGAATTTGATCCTGTTTACTCGTCGCACGGGCAAGGCGAAGCTTGCGCTCGGTGCATTCCTTCCGCAACTGCGCAACGGTCCAGGAATCATAGTCATTACAAGTCGGCAGTGCAACTTTGCCAGGATTCTTGACTGTCCAATTGAATACGCGCTCGACCGAAACTACGTTCTCGGTCGTGCCATTAATACTCGATGGTTCAACCGGAGACGCTGATTCGCTGTCCGATGTTGAGCTGAGCACGTCGTTTATTCGTTCGAGTAGCTCAGCATTAGAACGAGCAACACGTGACTCAATGCTAGCTGAAAATGGCTGATTTTCGGTCGTACTGGTCGATCCTGGGGTCTGCATGGGCATCGTTGGTAGGGGTGCTCTCAACTCCGTCACGAACGACTCAGGAAATTGTACGACGTCTTCAACAACTGTTGGCGGCTGTAGAGGTCTTGTAGGAGCTATCTCGCGCGAGTTACGCCGTCCTGGGAGCGCCTGAGTGGCGCTTAGCCCAGTGAGGCCAAACCCTGGGTGCACTGCTGCAACAATGTCAAGCGTCCGAGTTGAAGTCTTCACTGCGCTAGATGCGCTGGCTATCGGAAGCCCTTCGGCACCCTCGCCCAATGGCGCAGGTGCTTCAATGATCGTGGTTTGCCTCTGTGCGCTCGTTGTCGCGCTTGAAGCCGCGCTTGGCGGCCTCTGGGGGCACTCGGTGGTGCTAGGAGACTTGACACCGACGTCTGTAGATGCAAAGAGAGTTGATGTCCTTGCTACTTCATTGTTAACGCGCTTGCGCGCGCTCGTTATCGCGCTCGACGAGGTGCCCCGAACGCGCTTGCCGTTCAGCTTCGCCATCTCGGCAAGGTTTCAAAGTTGTGTTTTGTTGTTTTTCAAACCGAAATATTAGGATATGGCACAAAATGGCACATTTTATTTCTAACCATTTTGTGCCATCGTGCCATCCAGCCAAGACAAAGTGTCATGCCATGGCACGCCATGGTAGTGGTTAAGAACGACCCTCAAGCAAGGTGCTCATGTGACCGCGTCACAGCAACCCTGCCAGCCGCACCGCGTTCGGCACGACCCCACAACACACTCCTGGGTGGTCACTCGGGCACTGAGCGCGTCTGACTGAACATCCACATCTGAATACCAATAATTTTAGTTTTCGTAATTACCATTTACGGCGATTTCTTACATTGCATCTTAATTTTGTAAACTGTAAGTTCATCTACATCTGGTCGGAGCGGTCGGGGGTCGGACTTTTTTTACATATCATGTAGCGCTAACGTTAGTGATGAGTCCTTGCACTAGCAACGTAAGACCTTCAGAAATCATTTAGCAGCATAACGTGCAATTGGTGCTAACGGATATCAAGAGGGACTGACAATATAAAATTGAGATGACAATTGATAGATCAACCCTCCCACGATTCAGTGGATTATTACAATTCGGTATTGCGCATTTAGTGAGAGAGTCAGACTGATCTATTCACTGTTTTTATCTGCTGCAAGATCGCTGATATGCCTGAAGTCTATCTAACAGCACTGAGTTCCTTTGTGGATTTCCGCGTTGTTGATGACCTGTCACTTTTGATGACGCCTCTCTTGGTGCTCGAGGTATGATCTCTACACAAATGTTCAACCTTATGCCGCACAAAGCGGTTTCCGGTTTGTGGATATCGCGCTTTGCTACCGCCTTTAGTTGTCGGAGTCCCATCTCCCAGACTTCGTGCTTTCCTTTCTCCAGCGTTTGTACTTCATGCTTAAATACCGCTCTGTTTCACTGTATCCAGAGGCCCGTGATGCTTGTTGCAGCAAGTGTTTTCCACATCCTCTTCCATTCCATTATGAACTCCTCCATGTCATCTAGGTACCGATTTTGTGGGTTTTTCTGCAATCGTCTTGGAAATACCTGGAGCTTTTCTGCTTGCGCAGTATTGTTGATACCTTTCGATCTGTTGTAGCGACCAGGTTTCACCCGTCCAGTGACTGATCACATGTTGCCAACATACTTGGGCACACTCGCAATCCCAGAAGATATGCTCGACTGTTTCCTTTTTTCCTTGGTAGCTGGGGAGTTTACGGCAACTGTTGTCCCTGACACATTCTTCGTGATACAGGTTGAGTTGCCGGAGTGCTACTCTACTCTGTAGGCTACCTATGTTTGGTACTCCGTCAATTCCTTCCGGTGTGCCCATACTTGCTTCGGTGTTTGTTGCATGATTGCTGACCGCCATGAACTGGTTGATCCTGTGTCTTCCAGTGCTTTCACTAGCGATCCTAGCTTGTTGCCCAGGCCCTTATATCACTTGAAGGGTGGCCTTTTCAGAGTTTTTACCACATGCTTGTTGGCGATCGTGTCTGATACCGTCCATGGAATTTGATGTAGCATGGATGAGCTACAAATACTAATCCGTCTCGTTCCTGACTTTGGCGGAGCTTGTCCCAATCTGCGGTCATCTGTTGGTCTATCTTCTCGTTTTCGACTAGTCTCCAATTCTATTGCTGTTCCATATTAATAGTCATCTTGTTTGATTTAGTCGATCCAACTACGTGGCCTTGAATTCATCCTTCTGAGTGGAAGGCCCACTCATATTTCTGTTGCAATTTTGGCGGGTGCTTCATGGAAAGTTTCCGTTGCACTTGAAGTGTCTCCCCAACCTCGATTGGTGGTGTATTAACCAGAATTGCTGTCGTCCAATGCCTGAACGTTGTCTGTGATACCATGCTCTTTCCTGTTGTCGGGACGATCATTGTGTATCTGAGTACGGCCGTACGCTGGATCTGCAACTCTTCTACTGCACAGGGTCTTATGGAGTCGTATTTGGACGCTTTCAACCTGGATCCAGAGCTCTCAATTTTCCAAAGATTGTCGTTCCAAGTATACGTCGGCCAGAATGCTGATTGCACTCTAGTCATCGCTGTGGTTCGATTGGGAATTGGTCGTGAGTACTCCACTACCCATTCTTCGTCTTCTGTCCAGCTTATCGGGTTCTGCGCGAGTTCTTTAATTTCTTTCTTTTGGTTGATGGTTTGTGCTTCTGTGATGGGGTAAATTCATTCGCATAGCTGGCGCTGGAGTCTATATCCTAATGTTTGGTTCTTTTTGAGTATTTTCCTTTCGGTACTTCGTCCTGCCGGAACCGTACAGTGTCGCCTTCCGCCTGGACTCCGCGAAACGCCAATGCTATCCAGGTAGCGTGATAGCTGTCCTTACGCTGGGTCAGCCAAAGAAGAGTATGCTTCATTCTTCGCGTTTTGAATGCAATCAGTATCGAGATCAGCCCCACTCCTCCTGTTTGTTTTGGTGTAAAAAGCAACCCCGGGTTGATTTTGTGTCGACTTCTCTCTGTGCGCGTGGAATGCCTCCATAAAAATCGCTTTTGCACATTCAGCAATTGAGATTCCGCCCAGCTTGGAAGATCAAAGACTGCAGCTGTGAATAATAATGCTGGTAGCATCACAGCATTCAAGATAGTGACTCGGTTTTCCATACTCGTCGATATCTGTGTAGCAGTTGCTAATCGTCTTTGTATGTTTCGGATTCTGGTTGCCCAGTTCACATCAGTGAGTTCACCGGTTCCTACCGCGTAACCTAGATATCGGACCTTTGATCTATGTTCTAGAACTGGTATCCCGCAGAACGCTTGTCTCTGGACGTCTGTATTCAAAAATATTACCTTGCTCTAGACTGGTTGCACATGGAGTCCTGATAGTTCTCCAAATTTACTGACAATCTCCATTACGCGAGGAAATTGCTGCGCTTTTTCCAGAAACACTGTTGGGTCGTCCACGAATGCTGATAACTTGTACCGTTCGTTATCGCTTCCAGGTACTTGTATTCCTGTCACTTCTGGGTCATGCTGAATCGCTAGTGCCAACACCTCAGCTGTTAGTTTGATTAACAGTGGTGCCAGTGGGCAGCCTTGTCGTATTCCTGAGGCGACTGACTGAGGCTCTGACAATTCCCCGTTGACCAGGAAGCGTGCTGTGGTCTTATCATGCAATTTACGTATCATGTTGACAAAGCTGGCTGAGAATCCAAACTTTTCCAGTGCTAAGAACAAAAATTCCCGTGCCGCTGTGTCGTATGCTTTCCTGAAGTCCAGCCATAAGATCACTCTGCTGCGTTTCGCGGCTAATTCTGGTTCCCCTTTTGCCGTTGCTAGAATCGCAAGCATCATCATGACTATCTTCATCGTCTGGCGGCCGTGCATAAACCCTTGTTGCGTTCCACCAATTGGTGTCCCCATTATTTTCTGTGTTCTTGTTGCTCTAACTTTGGCGTGCACTTTATACCCTGTCTGCGGCAGCGTTATAGGTCTGTATTCCATGACGTTGTCAGAATTTCCATTCTTGCGCAGCGGTATGATCAGTCCTTGGAGAAAAGATGGAGTTGGGTCTCCTCCTTTGAGCAATTCATTACCTATGCTCTCCATTATCGGATGCTTGGGTGTCTTTAAAGAAATCGCTATTGAATCCGTCTGGCCCTGCTGATTTATGTCGGTTAAGTGCCCGAATCGTTGTCACTACTTCATCCTCCGTGATGTCTTGCATGAGCATCTTATTGTCCTCTGGCTCGAGTCGTCTGTCTGCTAGTATGGTCACAAATGCATTGAACTTCTCCTCCAACAAGTCTCCAGTGACCTTATTATGTGTGCATCCTAGAATCGATTTCCATTATTCAGAGGCAAACTTGTCCGCTATCGTCATCCTACTGTGAAATACTTCTTCGCTGTACCGATGGATGGCGGAGATTGTCTGATCTTGTTCCTAATTATATATCCTCTTGAATTGTCATCTGATTCTCTCCGTACTTCGTTCCAGACGCTCACCAGCTCGTGCTAACACCGCTTCACTTGTTTGTTCGACTCTTTCTGCTAGTGGCTTTCTTCTGGTCATCACGTGTGTTTTCTTTGGGCTTGAATCTTCCGGGTTGTTTACCTTTTCCTTCGTCTAATTCGCTTTCTCACCCTTCCAATACATTCGACACAGTTTTGAACCGTTTTGTCCCAAGATCTTGCTGTGCCGTCCTTACCCACTTCTGCTAGGGTCATTTCATCCAGCGGTTCCTGTACTGCCTGCTCAGGTTTAGCAGCTAGTATGGGGTATGAGGCTTTTCGGTGTTGCTTCGGCACTGTTGGGTCATTTGTCGACTTCTTGTTGTGCAGTTGCACTCTTTGGTGATCCAAGGAGACTGCTGGCTCCCTTACTGAGATCTTCTGTTCCTCCGGTGCCCATTGCTGCGGGACGTAAAATCTGTCTATTCTACTGGTACAGTTTGGCCCCCAATATGTGAAGAATTCCACCGGCTCCGGATCTTCCGCTGCTTCCTCCGCATGGTCCTCCAGCGTACGGGAATCCTCCAGACCTAATGTTTGGATTAATTTCACTAGACTTGCACTCTCTGGTCGTCCTGACCGTGCTCCTCCCATTCGATCTAATGCCGGACTGAGTTCACAATTGAAATCTCCTGCTAGTACGACTTCTTTTCCGGCCCAGTTCCAAGCTTGTAATTCATCGTAAAACTTCTCCCGATCTGCTTCAATGTTGGGTGCATATATGTTACCCACTACTACACCATCCATCTCTAGTGTGATAACTCGGTTCGTCCACCACTCCTGTTCCCAAGGTTGCGCTGTTGCCGCTATTGCTGGATTGAGTAGTATTGCTACTCCACCACTTTTGTTAAATTCTCTAATGCTCCAGTATTATCATACTGGAGTATTAACCTCGTGTTGTTTTCCCCACATTTTTTTCCATACTGCTGCCCATTCCAGCACCTCTTCAGCTGAGGAAACATGCGTTTCTTGTATTAGCCATGCCAGTGAGCGTTCTCTTACTGGTGTCTTCCTCCAAACTTCCATCCATCTTCTTCTCGTGTCTGTTGCAAAACCACGTACGTTCTGCAGTTTGATGATTCGGTCTCCACCCTTCTTCCTCCGGTGCCGATAGCACTTTACCTGCTTGAACGCGTGCCTTAAATGTACTTGCCGTCCATATGCATCAGTTTTTGCGCTTATTCGTTCACTCTGCTCATTATCCGCGAATGCTGATCTCTCGCTGTTGATGCTAAAGTTCCTGTTCTCCTTCTTCATGGATAAATGGCTTTGTAAAGAATTGACTTACCGCGTGCCAATCAATCGATTGTTTGGTTGCGTAATAGGCTGTGGCGTAGTCCTTGTATTCCTGTAAGGCCGACAGGTGCCTCTGTAACTTAGTTAGTAAGCCATTCTCCTCGGCACCTTCCTGGTACGTTAACACCTCGAATTCCTTGCCATATATCACTGCACAGAGTATGTACTGGGCGAGTTGGTGTTTATTACCGACATCACATAATTTTAGCACGGGGTCGTGCTCATAGCCTCTATTTCGCAGTTGCATCGAGTCATCTTTGGTATCTACTTGCTGTATCGTTGGTCGTGTCGCCGACTTGTCAAAGCGTGCATTTCAATCCTCCAGCCATTTCTCCTGTAGTTCTGCTTCGATACGCTTCTAGTCTGCTACGCATACAGTCTCGTCTCCACGTTGCTGTCCAGGTTACTAGTACCGCTGGACTCAGCATTATTAGCAGTTCTTCTGGATAGGGAAAATTTTGCACCACGTGGAGAAGTTTTCCGGGTTCTTCCTGTGCTGTCGTTATCCACTCCTCCATGCTACTTTGCGCTAGTGGAAAGGATGCCGTTGCTTCCTTTGGCCATGCCGTCGCCATGCCGTGCCAAAGGTCAGGCCAGGCTTCTCTGGTTGCTTCCGGTTCCATACCTTGTGGGGCTTCTACCATGATCATTGCTCCTTCTGAGTATGACAAATGCTCATGCTTCGTCCGCATCGCCCGTCGAATATGCTCTGTTTCTACAGGCGTCGTGGAGTGAGCACGTTTTTGTGAACCTGAAATTGACTTCGGTCGCTGCCGTGCCGGGGCTATTTTTTGTTGTAATGACCCCAATGCGTTGCCTTCCATGTTACCTGATTTCTTCTGGTTTTGCATTACTTCCACTCCTATTTTCGGTATGGCGCCCGCACTTTGACAATCAGCAGCCTCTTCGTCTCTTTGCTTCTGTCCCGAACCTTCATTTTTGGTAGCTTTGATCTCTGCCTGCTCTGCTGCAGCTGTGTGCTGCTGGCTCCATTGGTGGATAAACGCAGAATAATGGTTCCCCCAAAATCTGAGAACTAACGAGCGTGCAGCGCGCCGCGTCTGTTTGTCCTCTCTTATTGCTGCTACTGCTTCATCGACTGTTAATATGACCTGCTGCCCTGTCTCATATGTCTTTCTGCCCTTCGACGTTGTGCTGGGTCGATACATGCAGCAGTTCCAGTTGCATCTTCCATCAGTGTTCAGGGCCAACACGTAGATCTTGCGTTGTAGGAAATTCGCTGCTAATAGAAGCATATCACTGCATATCCAGTTATATTTCTCAACTATGGCTTTCCGACACGACGGGGTTGCAGCATACTCCTCCAGATACCCCTTAAATTGTTTTTTGGATTCCTTCGGCATCATTCCGCTCCATCCCCAGTCAATTTGTTCCAGTGTCGCTGTCCGCGAGTAATGGTCGAACTGTTCTGCCATGTTGAGTAGTCCAGACAACTTTATACCCTTCTTGATACTCGCTGTTGCCCTTTCGAAACTCTCATCATTGGCTGCTAAGTCATTATCTGCTTCAGCTTGCGCTGGTGCCATTGCCATGCAGTTGTCCGTTGATGGCGTGGTAACTTCCTTTAGGCCTAGATTCTGCTCGATTTGAGCAAAGCTTGCTGTTGTTTCTAAATACCGGTCTTCCATTACCACGTCACAGTTGGCTCTGTCGTTGTATGGTTGGAGTGCGTTCTTTAGTGTCTCTCTTTCTTTACCTTTTAGGGTCAGAAATTGAGGCTGCTCTAGGGTATTTTTGAGTTTTCTGGTGACCAGGTGCAGTTTTGCCTTTTCCTCCTTTGTTAGTTGTTTAGGGTTTTCTTCTTGCGAAACAGTATTTCGGAGGTCCTGATCATGCTGGGCTTCCGTCGTTGCTTTCTCCTCGTCCTCTTCCGATTCTGAGTTCTCAGCAAGTACTGCAAATCAGGACGTTCGTTTCGGATTACTTTGCTGGTTAGTTTGGTCATGACTGTAGAGTTGCCTGCTCAGCTTGAGAGGTATGGTGACCCATCCCTTCTTGGGTTTAGGTTCTACCGCCATTGAAGTGGCTCGTAGTGTACTGCGTCCGGTTTCCTTCCCTTTCCTGATTTGGATGACATTCGAATCCTCACTCTGACCTTTATCTCGTGGTTGACGTTGCTGCGTTGTGGCAGACGTGACGGCATTTTGTGCTTTTGTTTCTGCTTCAGCTTGGACCTTTCGATGTAGGGCTGTATTCTCCTTTATCTCATCCATGCTCCCAAAAGGTTTGGCTAAGTCCTCAAGTTCTGCCACTTCGTTTTCTGCTGCAACTCTGCTCCCTGGCCCCACTAGTAGTTCCGTCGTGTAATGGCATCGTGCCATGACATGACTAAGATTTCTACAATGAAGGCACTGTAATCGTTGTCCTACTCCTGGGTGTTTCACTATAATCGTTTGTCCGAACCAAATAATCCTCACAAACACCCGTAAGAATTCTGGACAACCTGCCATTCTTACGGTTAATTTCCTAGCCGTCGACGTACTCGAGTTTGGTGAACACGTGTCCATGTCTTCCATCTCAAAATTTGCTGCAATGTGCTCCTGAAGATACGCCGTAAATCTGCCTATGTCCATGAAACGAGAGATGTCATAGAGTGTAACTTCGTACTCCGTCTGTATTGCCATACGTACACCTCCTCCATCTAATTGGCGGTCCCAGACTGATCCTGTGTTTTTGCGGTGTACATTCACTACTCGGTACACTGTGCCTTTGTAAGGCCCTACAGCAAGCCGAAACTCCGGTGCCGTCTGGCGATCGAAGAAGAAAACATGGATCGATCTGCGTACACTGTTATAGCTGATCGTTTTTGTCATGTTTAGCATCTTGTACAGCATCGTTGTGATGACCTTAAAATGTTCTGCTGCCATCATAATATCCTCGTTTAGCTCTCTGGTCTGTTGGCGTGTACTTGCCACTCCTGATCCGTTTCTCAGTTGAATCACTAGTTCCCCTTCCACTTGTCTTTGGACGGTCGTGTATAGTCTTAATTGCTCCTTAGGTGCTAACACGCTCTTAATAAATGCTGAGAGGTGTCGACACACTATACTTCCTTCTGCCAATCCGCTTGTGATTTTCCATTCGTCTTTAGTTCCTTCGCGTAAGCGATTCCCAGGCCGAGCTCCTGCTGGTTGCATACACAGACCGCGCGGTCGTGATGTGTCCTGGCGAGAAAATATTCTTGGGCTAAACATAAATTCTTCGTACTGCTGGGTTGTTTCCGATGCTCTGCGCGTCCCTTCTCCGCTTTCAAGTCTTGACCTCGTCTTGGCTGTCCATTGGCTGTGGGGGAGTATGCGCGCTACCTAGATTAAGGTAAGGCTCAAGCCCAAGCTGCAAAAGCAGCTTCTTCAAAACGGGCTGATGAGGGAGCTGCTGCTGCTAAGAAGCGCACAGCCCCTGAGACTCCTTCTCGCGAGTCTAGTTTCTCGAAAGACTACCATAACCTATTCGACTCTGAGTCGGATGAGGCCGAAGAGGAGGAAGCTGTCACCGAGCCCCAAGAGATCTCCAATGATCTCGATGACCGGCAGGAGCGCTATCAAGCTGCTCAACTGCAAGGCGCTCTTGCGCCTCCCACGCCGGTGTATCCCCATGGATACTATCCACCGGATGCGGGGTCTGGGTCTCCCATGTTCTTGGAGCACCTCAAGGCCCCTCGTGGTCTTAACCATGGACGCACTTCGCGTGGCGCCTATGAGCGTGCCTTGGTTCAGGACGAACCACTCATTGTCAACGACATTGAGGCCGCTAGGTGTGTGCTTCTTGCATCACGCCGAATTCCTCTCAAGGAATTTACGAGTCTCCGGATGAAACTGGAAGATCGAGGTGACTCTTCCCCGTATGGGGGTACCTTTGGGTACAGCCCGAGAACACCACCACCTGGTCTCAGGCAGAAGACCTGTTCTGGAGGTGGGTCTCCCTAAAGAACTTCATAGTTCAGCAGTTAAAAGAACTCCGGGAAGATCGTCTGTTGTCCTATGTCTTGGACCAGCGCGATCTTCGCATTGAGTTTGCCCACTTAATTGCTAAGCGGCAACTCCACTCCGTCATGGAGGGACTTAGACAGCAGTCTAAGTCCAGTGCTCAAGATGAGCGCGGCGGATACGGTTCCGTCAACCCAGGGACCGTACACCGTAAGGCAGCTAAGAAGCCGCGGACTACTTACGCCCCTGCTGTTGATCCCAAATCTCAACAGCCTTCGGGCAGTCAACCCGAAGCCATGTCTTCCGGCTCCCACGAGTTCTGTGACGAGAGGTATCCCCACCACTTTACAAGCAGCTGGCGCTTCCCAGAGCGCCGCCGCTCCTGGACGACCCGCTCCACATGGTAGTGGAGCTCGCCGTTCCGATCAAGGAGGGCAGGAGGAGCTCTCACACGCGTTTGAGTACGAGGCTCCTTCTCAGCCGTATCCTTCTGGACCCTCATCTTCGGGTCGGGACTCTGTGGGGTCCCTATTAAGCGACGAGGTCCGTCAGCTTCGAGATCGCGTTTATGCGATCGAGATAGCCCTTGGGCTTGGACCTGGTGGTCAGGCTGCCTCTCAGGCTGGCAAGCCAGGGGCCCTTGAGGTCCTTCGTCAGGACTTGGACGCTCTTGGTCGTGAGACTCGGGAGCTCCACGGACGTGTTGACCGCCGAGTTCCGGCTTCCGCCCTGAAGGAACTCCGTCGAGGATTAGACTCTCTAGGCCATGAGGTGCATGGTCGGATGCCCTCTTATGAGTCACAGGGGTACTCGTACCAGTCGGCTTACGGGTATGGTTCTTACCCAAGTTCTTCACACTCTGTACCGTCATACCCTTCGTATGCCTCGCGTAGGTACCAGCCTGCGTTCCATTCACAGGCTTCGACACCGGTGTGGTGTAGGGTTCTAACGGTGGGGTAGCGACCCAGTCGCTAGGGGCAACCGCCACAGAACCTTTCGGTGAAAAGCGAGGGTTCACCCCATTGGAGGATTATACACCCCGCGACGGAGTGACAGAGAAGGAATAGTGACATTCGGGAACCTCGGCTAGCCTAATACAACCTGGCCGAGGCTTCCTGGATTAGGCCGAGATAGGGCTCTGTACCCATCTCAGATCCCTTGTCTCACGTCTGTACAGTCCCAAATCCGTACTTAAGAGTGAGTTGTCGACCCCTCGGTCGTACTTATTCTGAAACCTCGGAGGCTCCTACAGTGATTTGTTTACACTTGATATTTGTATATAGGCATAGGACAAAACATAGGATGACATACAGAGGCTCTCTGAGCCTCACATTAAGCAGTTTATAAAACGCAGTCTTCCCCCCAGCTAACAAGAGTCAAGTCCGACTTAGGTAAGTGTAGCTAGCTTATTTAAGTGCCAGGACACGCTCAGTTGTGTGGGATGCCTGTTGGTAGACTCAAGGTACATTGAACCGAAAGTTTATCCTGGTCAGGCCAAGAGTTCGTGTGGCCGAGAGATCGGAGGCGACAGTGAAGTGTCGTTACGTGTATACTTAGGGTCCATTAAGGTCCTAGTGTATATTTTGCTCCCCGTCGAGGTTATACCTCGACACCCCTGTATAAGGCCTAACACGCCGGTACCCTTTCCTCTGAGGGACTGCAGGGTTACGCGCGAAAGCGCAATATAACACCCTAGTCCAAGCTCGTGGCTAGTGGTGTAGGTAAGGGTTACCTAAAACAAGCTCGGTATACAGAAGCGCTTACAACCGACCCGGTGTAAGGGATCGTTCCTGGTCTTCAGGTTTGATCCAACAAATCGCTGACCTTAACGGGGAAGCGTGTGTTGTTGGTGGGAACTCACCCGACAAGTGAGAATTCTATCGTGTCCTACACGACACCGGCAGCTCCGCTTGCCCAGAGGACTCAGCCTCGTTTCGAAGAGATGAGTTCTCGCCTTGGTCTTCCTCCAGCCGAGGAGAAGGGCCCAGCGGATCGTGATACCGCTTAAGACGCTCCACGTAGAACGTCGGGTGCGTCGCCATTGGTTTCGGGAGGTCAATGGTGTACGCCGCGCCATGTCTGGCCAGGACCGCAAAGGGTCCGATGAAGCGGTGCTTCAACTTGTTGCTCTCTACAGAGCTAATCACCTTAGCGGTAGGTTCTTAGTGTCTAATAGGACTAAATCGCCCTCTTTAAACACGTTTAAGTTTCCCCGACTTCTTTTGTCAGAGTACTCCTTTTGTTTGTCTTGGGCTAACGCCATAGCGTCTCTAACCCGGCTGATCAACGTCAGCCTGTCGTCTATAAACGACGACAACTGTCTTTTCAAAGACTCTGGCTCGATCTCTGAGACCTGGGAGGAAAAAGC
The DNA here is from genome assembly GCA_008079305.1 of Phytophthora palmivora. Lineage (NCBI taxonomy): Eukaryota > Oomycota > Peronosporomycetes > Peronosporales > Peronosporaceae > Phytophthora > Phytophthora palmivora. The sequence goes on from VOQZ01001458.1 coordinate 34,477, forward strand.
TTTCCGAGCCTCTCCCCCACTTACGATGGAGGCATCGGTGCCTCCCCGCAAGGTTAGCGGCACCTGGGGGTGTCGTAACCCATTCAAGTAGAACGGGGTAAACCCCGTTGATGCGTGTACCGCATTGTTGAGTGCAAACTCAACCATAGGAAGCTGGTCCGACTAGGACCGAGGTGCCTCAGCACAGATACTGCGAAGAGTATCTTCGAGCAAGCGGTTGACGCGCTCCGCCTGACCATCCGTCTGTGGATAGTCCGCAGTTGACATTGTCAACTTTGTTCCGATAATCTGGAGCAAGACGAACTGTAAATTGTGGGTCTCTATCAGACAATGGTCTCTAGCAGATCATGATGGCAGAATACGCTATCTAGGAACAGCTGTGCAGCTTGTTTCCCGATGACCTTGTCACGTACCGGAGCAAGATGCACCATCTTGCTCAATCGGCAGACAAACACCAATATGCCGGTGTTGCCCTTGTCATCGGACGGCAGGCCGAAGACGAAGTCGAGACTCGTCGACTTCCAGCAATCCGCTGGTACAGGTAGGCTCTGCAATGGAGCCGAGGCGTGGCCCGAAGGCTTCACCCTCTGACATGTTTCACATGTCTTGACATAGTGTGTCACCCACTTATACATGCGGGGCCACCAAAATGGCTGAGAGACCGTTTGGTAGGTCTTCTCTCGGCCAAGATGGCCACCTGTCGGCGCATCATGCGCCTCTAGAAATATGTCATACTTCAGATCCTCATCGTTTGGAACGACAACCCGAGGAGGATCGCTAGGGTCTACTCTGTAGTGGAGTAACCCATCGGCCAGCTCATAACGATGGAGCTGCGCCCGCTGTCGATGCGTAAGCCTGTCGACTTTGGCGTCCTTGCCATCGGACAAGAACCGCGCCAGTGGTGTGTAGTTCTCGTCCACTTGATACGCTAGGCGTTCCCGATCGTACAGATGAGTCGTGACCCGACTGACATGAGCTAGCTCATAGTCAGGTCGACGCGACAATGCATCGGCAAGCACATTAAGCTTGCCCGCCTTGTATTCAACGTGGAAGTTGTATTCCGCGAAGAATGACAGCCACCTCGCCATCCGTTGCGATAAATGCGGCGAGTTGGTAGCAGTCCGCAAGGACGCGTGGTCAGTATAAATCACAAAGAGCCTTGTGTCCAAGAGATGAACTCTAAATTTGACAAGAGCGTACTTCATTGCAAGTAGCTCCTTGTCGTCAACGGGATAGTTCCGTTCGGCAGCTTTCAGCTGCCTAGACTGGAAGGAGATGACGCGTTCGCGTCCTCCATCGTCCTTCTGCAACAGCGCACAGCCTATTGCATAGTCAGAAGCGTCACAGACAACGCTAAATGACTTGTTCTCGTCCGGCTAGGCCAGGACTGGCGCTTGCTGTAAGCTCGCCTTGATGCTGTTGCAAGCATCCTGGTGCTGTTGCTCCCAGACCCAGTCGGCATCCTTCTTTAAGAGATCCGACAAGGGTCGAGCAAGTTCAGCGTACCCTGCGCTGTACTTATGAAGATAGTTGGCTAAGCCCAACCACTTCCGGAGGTCCTTCTGTGACCTCGGGGTCGGCCAAGCCGCTATGGCCTTGACCTTCCCTGGATCGGCGCGTACGCCGACCCTGCTGACAAAGCAGCCGAGGACTTTAATCTCCTCAGCTGCAAAGACGCACTTGTCGATGTTGGTATAGAGCCATAGAGCTTGTTGGCTCTCATGACCTAAAGCACTCGACGGAGGTGGTTCAGATGCACCTACACAGCCGTCTAGCCACCTTCGGCAAGACTATGGACGAATATGTCGTCAAAGTACGTCTGTGCGAATGTACGCAATGGTCTGAACAATTGTATGACCAAGCGATTGAACGTCGCTGGGGTATTCGATAGCCCTTGTGGCATCACTAACCACTCCCAGAGCATCCCACTCGGGGTGCTTACCGCGGTGAGAGGAATGTCACTCTCCCGCATCAGGATCTGGTAGTATCCGTCTACCAGATCCAGGGCACTGTACAGCGTACAGCCCGACATGTTGTTCAGCAACACATCCTTGCGAGGGATCGGCGTCGGCGCTGGTACCGTCGCATTGTTCAGCTTGTTATTAGCATGAACCAGACGCCACTTTCCGTTCGGTTTACGAACGCAGAAGGTTGGCGTCGAGTGCGGGGACTTCGACTCCCGCACCATGCCCGACTTCGCCTTCTCGGTGAAGAAGGCATCTATGACCTCGTACTACTCACGAGGTAGAGGCCACTGCCTCGTGACACAATACTTTGTGCCAGGAACGAGATCAATCTCGTGCCGAACTCCCCGATCCGGCGGGAGTTGGGATGGTGGGTGCTTCGACACCACATCCGAGTACTCTTGCACAAGAGGATACATTGGATCCTCCGGGTTCTTGAGGATCTCCGAACCCAGGCGCGTTGCGCGCCGCTTCGTGAACCCCTTCAGGACATCCTCGTCCATTACGGAGGAAGAGTTCAAATCTTCAGGAGAGGTCTCCGGCTTCAGGAGCACCATCTCCGCAATCTCTCCGGCCTTCAACTCGGCCAGGAAGTCCTTCATGGACAGTTCCTCGAGGTTCAGTAGTGCTGACACCTCTGGCAGTGCCTCCGGATGGACGGCACCTGCCCTAACTTGACGACCGGACACGCCGTCGAAGACATGGCATTGCTCTTCGACCGGCCGTGCCGGTGGAGTCTCAGACTCCGAGTGTGGTACTTGGTTATCCACACGGGAGGTGCTCCATGACACCTCCGCCCTCGTACTGGTCTTCTTGACCCCGCGTGGAACTACGTTACCCATGCTAGAGACGCACGCTGCGCTCTCAGTCTTCTTGGTCTCTTCGACCATGCGTGGAACTATGTTACCCACGCCGGAGGCGCTCTCAGCGTCCTCCCCAGTAGCCTCAGCTGCTTGTGGACCTATGTTACCCACACAGGAGACGCCTTTAGCGCTCTCCTCAGCAGTCTCTGCTGCTTGCGGACCTATGTTACCCGCCTGGTCAGTGCCGTCCGGCACTGCCACAGTCGAAGCCCATACGGCGCGACGACTCTCAGCGTTGGGACTTGCCGTCGTGGCAATCCCACACGCTTGGCAATGAGCCTTGGTCCCATGACCGGTTGCGAGGCTCATCGCAACATCTTCGTTGGAGTCACTGACTCCCAGTACTTCTTCGGGCGCATAAGCGTCTTGGCGACCATCTCTGGCGCCCCAGTCCCGGACAGAGGTGGGAACATTACTCACCAAAGCTCTGTTGGTGACTGCGGGCCGGCTAGCCCCAATGGCTTTGCCGCGCCAATCGATCCAGGGCTCGTGCTATTCGATCCACGACATGCCCAGGATCAAGTCGTACTTGTCCATGTCTAGGACAAGGAACGACTCCGTGCTGTCAAAGTCCTCAAACTTTACAGCCAGGTCCATCCGGATCCCAGGTATGTTAACCACCGTACCATTGACTAGTCTCACCTGGCCCCTGCCTTCGCTTTCACGCAAAGCATCGGCATACTTGTCGCCATTCCGTGCGGCCGTCTGGCGTCGAGCGAAGTTCGTCGACACCCCAGAATCAATCAGGATTCTGAAAGGATCTTCATATTGTGGTAAAGCGCTATCAAATCTGATCGGTCTGGACAACGACAAGTGATGGATCAAGATCTACGCGGTAAGGGCTATCCGGAGAATGATTGTGTCAAGAGAAGACGTACCAGAATAGGGGCATAATAACGAGATCGACAAATATACAGATCGGCAAAGACACCGATCGACAAAGGTACAGATCGACATTGGTACAGATCGACTTTGGTACCGGTCAAAATGGGTACAGATCAAGATGGGTACAGATCGGAATGGGTACAGTTCATGATTGATGAAGATATGACCCCGCATCGACATCTACTCCAGCTGCGATCTGCGATCGGCAATTCGACCATGGTCAACACCAGAAGGAAGCTGTCGCTTAGCGTCAAACGAGTTGACACAAGTCACAGACGACGAGAATGGGTACATGGTGTACCACAACCGGGGTACATATGGATTACGGGCAATCAAGGGCACAGGAGCCAGTGCGACAAAGGAATCAGTGGACACGCAAGAGGATAGGAGGAAATGCCTTTGGTTTCTATTGAATACAGAATGACTTTTACCTTGTACTTCGCAAGCGGCTTCTTATTTCCTGGCGGAACGTATATTGACCCCCGACGACACAGGAACCGCTGAGACGACGAAACACAAGGCATAGTGACACCTGGATTGCTTGGCCAGGGTCACGATCAACTCAGCGCTCAAGAAGATCCCACTGATAGTAGGCGGCAAGCACTGGAAAGGAAAGGTTACCCACACACACACAAGGACAACCCCCCCGTCGCGTGGATCAAGTTTATCCAGCGTCACAACCCCAACAATCGCATGAAGAAGTAACCGCGCGATTGCCAACGATCCCAAGTACCGCCCATACGGTTCCCCCGATCAAGACCCCCCGGCATCCTCAAGTCACCGGAAGAGTGCAGCCAGCTCCACCAACGGATACACAAGGTGAGACCAAGCTCAGCGTCAAGCGGACGATCGGAGTACCCCCTCCGTTAGTCGGAAGTCCGGAGCACAGTGAACAAGGGCCTCCGGCAGACAGCAATCTCTGCCGAGCCACTTCGCCACAATGGTGCGCGTGCCCGGATTCGAACCAGGGATTTCACCGTGAGTCCGACGAAGATGCCACCAAGATCAAGTTGGAACCTGGGATTGAGGCGTTAGCGGAAGGTGTAACGCCGCAGACGCTGCTGAGTGAAGCAGGATACACACATCATCGGAGTACTGGGATCATTCCAAACGCAGTACTGCGGGCGGGGCGTATCTGTCGCAAGACAATACTACCACGCCAGGAAACGATCCGACGAGTCACCACTCGAGTATCTGCACCGGTTGAATGTGGCAGGCATGGGAGCCAAGCTCCATATCAAAGACGGGCCTGGGGCCACGCGTCGAGAGCACGTCGAGCATTTCATTGAGACATTGGACGATCGAGAACTGGCTGATCGGTTGGCCCTGTTGAGTTTGGCAGACGCACAGGTATTGGAGGAGACGCTGAGAGCTTGCCAACGTGCCAAGGCTCGACAAGGGAAAGCGCACGCTGGATCCAACAAGTTCCGACAGAAAGTGGGCCCAGCTCCACAGTCTGCCCCATCAAAGACCGCTCGGGCAGTACGAATGGTCCACACGGCAGAGGGAAGCACCGAATCGGAGTCGGAGTCTAGCGGATCAGATCCGGAAGACGAATACCGACAAGTGTATCTGGCAGCCTCGACCGATCGCGAACAACGAGGCGACTTACGATCCCCTCACGAAGGCGACAACTGACCCACCGAACGACCGAGTACATCGATGACGCAATCACGCTGCACTCACTGTGGATCCTCGAAGCACGACGATATGGGCTGTTGGAAGAGGCTGACTTGCCAGAAGTGTGGCCGAAAGGACATCCTTCCGATCACTGTCTATTCGTCTACCGCGCGTGCGGCGAGATCCATGACGCAGGAAAGTGCCCGATGGAAGAGTTTTACAACATGATCCGCAAATGGTATGTACCGACCAAACACGCAGGAATGCTGCCGGTCTATGCGGAGAAGATGTTAAACTAGAACGCTCGCCAGATTGGAATCTGGTACGAGCCGAGCGTTCTGAGTTTTGCATATTTGCCTACGTTGAGAAGCAAATGAAGCCGAAGGTTAGTAAGCTGATCGACAATACACGTGAACTGCATGGAAACACTACTTGTTTGATCGCAAGCCTGCGGAAGGATGAGTATTCCCGATCGGAGGTGGTCATGGAATTAGACTTGTTGCCCGGTGAATCACGTGGGTATTGGAAGTACCACGCTCCTAGCAAGTGGTTCAAGCAGGCCAATGCCACCGGCAAGATCAACAACGAGAAGGCGACGTTGCTTTTCGACTCTGGCGCAGAAGTTTCTATCGTAGATTCTACCTTTGCTCATAAGGTGGGATGCTACATAGACGATAGTCAGAAACAGGAATGCGTCGGAATTGGTGAAAATGCGTACATGACAGAGGGACACACAAAGATCAAAGTCACGCTGGCCGGATCGCTGGTGTATTACTTTGACGCATCGGTTGGCGCGTTGTCAGACCAGGAAGCGATCCTCGGCATGGACTTCATGGTTCCCGCAGGAATTCGACTGGATCTCGCGGACGGATCGCTGTGTCTCCCGGATGAACTCCGCATTCAGTTGTCAAGGCGGCGACAGTTATTCAGCGCTAACTCCAGACGACTGGAACTTGGTCAGGACTTCGAAGTCGCCGTGGGTGGATCGATAAAAATCCCCATCTATTCGCGCTCATCTGATCGACAGAGGCTGTGTATCACCCGTGGAGAACGATGGGTGCCGACGTACATCAAGGGCCTAGGCCGGCGCACATATCTGCGAATAGCCAACCTGTCCGATAAACCACTAACGTTCTTCGACGACACGTGGCTGGGAATCTGGCTGAATGGAGACCACGTTCCTCGCCAACCAGGATTTGTATCAGTCGGGTCGTGAAGGTATAATGAGTGGCAGAACTTGGCATATGAAGCCTCCACGGACAAGCCGGAAAAATAGGAGCATGTGGACCTGCCCACGAGACCAATGGTTGAGCGGCCAACATACGACCCTCCAACGACGATCGTGGCCAGACGAACAGAACAACCGGAGGTCGCTGCCGTGCGAGTGGAGACGCCGAAGGAAGAACCGATACACCCGGGCCAGTAGCGGAAGGCAGCCTGGGCAACAAGATGGATGCACCCAGGATGATGGCTAGAGGGACGGAACATTCGAGATCGGGCCTGAACGTAGCCCAGGCGACGTCCAACGAAATGCCCGCGAAAACAGAAGGGTCACCGAATCTGGGGATTCCAGAGACGAGAGCTCAAGAGGCAGACCAAGTGTGTTACCACGAAGGCGGCGATCTCTCAGCAGAAGACTTCGAAGACCATATGGCTGTAGTACCAGAAGTGATAGCCACCACTGAAGAAGTCACCCTCGACGACATCCAGGTTGGTGATCCTGACGTCAACTCTCCAGAAGAGATAGAGCGGCTACGACACATCATCTGGAAAAAGGTTCATCTCTTGATTGGGAAAGGCAACGCCCTCCCGCCAGCTGCACTGGGCGCGATTTGCGACATCGACGTTGGAGACGCTACACCAATCGCACAACGCTGTCGTAGAGTGGCGCCACAGCTCCGAGAGAAGCTATCCGCTCTTACCAAAGGGCTGCTATCAGCGACGATCATCACGCACTCGACCTCACCTTGAGCATCGCCAATCGTGATCATCATAAAAAAAGAATGGGGTCGACATACGTCTCTGCATCGATTACCGGCTGGTAAACAGTTTGACCAAGTAGATGGTGTATCCGATGCCGTTGATTAGCGATCTCTTGGATGACCTGGATAAAGTACTGTGGTTTTGCTTACTAGATATGGCAAGTGGCTTCTGGGTAGTCTCGATGACAGAGCGGGCTCGCAAGATCTCTGCCTTCATCACGCCTTTCGGTTTGTTCGAATGGACGCGGATGCCGTTCGGCTTAAAGAACGCGCCGCAGATCTATCAGCGTCTTCTCGACAACGCACTGTACGTACACCTTCGTATCACACCTGGTCGAGATCATAGCGAAACAATCGACGTGTTTACCGAAGGACAACCAGAATCCGAGGCGGAACCGTCTGTTCTTGGGAGACGATCGTATATCGATGACATCCTGGTGACCGTCATGTCGTGGGACGACCTCTGCCAGAGAATCGAGAGGCTGCTAGACGCATGCGACCGATGGAATCTATCGATTAGCGTAGCGAAGAGCTTCTGGGGTCTCCGCAAAGTCGCCTATCTTGGCCATCGAGTGTCGGTGGACGGTTTGAAGGCGAACTCCAAAGATCTCGACTTGTTAGGAAATCTTCCGTTTCCACAGCCGCTGCGATCGATGCAATGATTTCTCGACAGCTTGAACTATTATAGCCGCTTCATCGAGGACTTTGCGGTTTACGCCGCTATCCTGTACGAACTACGCGAAGCGGATTTCCATGAAATACGGATAGACAAAGAGACTGGAGATAGCGATCTTGGGACCGGGGGCGATCGTGCCCCAGAGAATCAACGCGATCGATGGGCAAAGACACAAACAGCCTTCACCTTGTTGAAGTCAAAGATAGTCTCCACGCCTGTCTTGCGGCATTTCGACCAGGATCGGACACCTGTGATCGTACTCTACGCGAACAAGTGGGCGATCTCGGCAGCTCTAATTCAGGAGCATGATGGTGTATACTGGCCAGTGACGCATACCAGTCGCACGTTGAAACCCAACGAGATCAACTACGGGATCGTTGACAAGGAAGTACTTCCTCGGAAACACCGTCGTAGTCGGCCTTCTTTACGTAACCGAGGAGGTGTTTGCCGTCGAGGGCTGCTCACACGCGATTCTTCCACACGTCAAAGTTCTCGGCGCGGATAAGTTAGCGAAAGTCGTCGCTAGAGGCTTGGCTTGGGCTCATAATCTGTTGAGAGGAGAGGATGAAGCTTGCTTGTTAAGGAAGTATCAGAAGACGAAGTGAGTTAGATTATAGCCTGAAGCGGCGGTTAGGATGGTTGGTAAAGGCTGAACTACACTGACGTATACTATGTAGTATACTAGCGTGACGGGGTCACACGAGCACCTTGCTTGAGGAAGCGTGCTATTAAGAGTATACAAACTCTAAGTGAACGGCAGTTCACTAGTCCCTGGTCTGAGGGGACTTAATATCCAGTTTAGCGTAAGTTTTAGATTGATTATTTTATAGTTAATTAGGTTCATTTGGCCTGTAATACAAACTCCTAATTAACTATACTTTATCCTAAGTATGCATATAAAAGGTAGGTCAAATACGATGGGTTGGCCCTCAGCCACCTAGACCTACGTGGCAGTAGTGTGGTCCAGACCACTCACAACAGAGTATTAAAACAAATACCCACAGAAGTATATCTACTTGTAAAGGCGGTACCCTTTCTAGGGTACCCCTTCATGTAACCCCGTTACATCCTCCCCCACTTAGGTTGGAAACACCCCCAACCAATGAGGAGCTAGGAAGAGAGCTCCGCTCTCTTTCCTGTCTCTTGTCGACATCCATCGACGAGCCACCGTTGTGGCTTTGAGGCTTTCATTCAGCCTTTCCGCGCGTCCGAGACACCCGAGGTTCCCACGTCAACCTCCTCAAGATGCCTAAGAAGGAAAGCCCCCACGGCGCTTCGGCGCCTTCCACGTCTAAGACCGCGAGGTCGAAGACTGCTATGGCCAAGTCGAAAGACAAGGCCGCTCCACGCAAGGAAGCCCGCAAGGCGGTATTCGAGGCAGCCAGCAAGCGCACCGCTGCTGCTGCCAAGCAAGGAGGGAGTCCGCGACGTAGTCGCTCGCGCTCCCTGTCACCCGACGATAGGCCGAACCCTCGGTTCGCCTATCGGGACCACAGTCCTGGGTCAGAGTCCCCGGATTTTAACATCCCTATGATCACGGGATCAGAGTCCGACGGGGACTCTCCTGGATCCGCTAAGGATCCATCTTCTTCTCAGGATGCTCCTTCCCTGGATGCTCCAGCACAGGATGCTCCTTCACAGGACGCTCCTGTAGATGATGCTGAATCATCAGAGGCAAAGGCGGCTTCGACGAGCTCGCCTGCCAAGAACCTTACCTTAACCGAAGGTAAGGCTCGAGCCCAAGCTGCGAAAGCAGCTTCTCCAAAACGGGCTGGTGAGGGAGCCGCTGCTGCTAAGAAGCGTGCAGCCCCTGGTTCTCCTACGTCAGAGCCTTCAATCGCAAAGGGATTCAAATCCCTGTTCGACTCCTCAGACGAAGAGGAAGAGGAGGAGGCTGTCTCCGAGCCCCGAGAGATCTCCAATGATCTCGATGAGCAGCAAGAGCGTTATCAAACTGCTCAACTGCAAGGCACTCCTGTGCCTCCCACGCCGGTGTATCCTCGCGGATACTACCCACCGGATGCGGGGTCTGGGTCTCCCATGTTCTTGGAGCACCTCAAGGCCCCTCGTGGTCTTAACCATGGACGCACTTCGCGTGGCGCCTATGAGCGTGCCTTGGTTCAGGACGAACCACTCATTGTCAACGACATTGAGGCCGCTAGGTGTGTGCTTCTTGCATCACGCCGAATTCCTCTCAAGGAATTTACGAGTCTCCGGATGAAACTGGAAGATCGAGGTGACTCTTCCCCGTATGGGGGTACCTTTGGGTACAGCCCGAGAACACCACCACCTGGTCTCAGGCAGAAGACCTGTTCTGGAGGTGGGTCTCCCTAAAGAACTTCATAGTTCAGCAGTTAAAAGAACTCCGGGAAGATCGTCTGTTGTCCTATGTCTTGGACCAGCGCGATCTTCGCATTGAGTTTGCCCACTTAATTGCTAAGCGGCAACTCCACTCCGTCATGGAGGGACTTAGACAGCAGTCTAAGTCCAGTGCTCAAGATGAGCGCGGCGGATACGGTTCCGTCAACCCAGGGACCGTACACCGTAAGGCAGCTAAGAAGCCGCGGACTACTTACGCCCCTGCTGTTGATCCCAAATCTCAACAGCCTTCGGGCAGTCAACCCGAAGCCATGTCTTCCGGCTCCCACGAGTTCTGTGACGAGAGGTATCCCCACCACTTTACAAGCAGCTGGCGCTTCCCAGAGCGCCGCCGCTCCTGGACGACCCGCTCCACATGGTAGTGGAGCTCGCCGTTCCGATCAAGGAGGGCAGGAGGAGCTCTCACAAGCGTTTGAGTACGAGGCTCCTTCTCAGCCGTATCCTTCTGGACCCTCATCTTCGGGTCGGGACTCTGTGGGGTCCCTATTAAGCGACGAGGTCCGTCAGCTTCGAGATCGCGTTTATGCGATCGAGATAGCCCTTGGGCTTGGACCTGGTGGTCAGGCTGCCTATCAGGCTGGCAAGTCGGGGGCCCTTGAGGTCCTTCGTCAGGACTTGGACGCTCTTGGTCGTGAGACTCATGAGCTCCATGGGCGCGTTGACCGCGGAGCTCCGGCTGCTGCCTTGAAGGAGCTCCGTCGAGGCTTAGACGTTCTAAGCCATGAGGTGCATGGTCGAATGCCCTCTTATGAGCCGCAGGGGAATTCGTACCCCTCGACTTATGGGGATAGCTCTTACCCAAGCTCTTCCCATTCGGTACCGTCATACCCTTCGTATGACTCGCGTGGGTACCAGCCTGCGTTTTACTCGCAGGCCTCGACACCGGCAGCTCCGGTTGTCCAGAGAGCACAGCCTCGTTTCGAGGAGGTGAGTTCTCACTTTGGTCTTCCTCCGTCCGAGAAGGAAGACCCAGCGGATCGTGATACCGCTTAAGACTCCCCACGTAGAACGTCGGGTGCGTCGCCATTGACTTCGGGAGGTCAATGGTATACGCCGTGCCATGTCTGGCCAGGACCGCAAATGGTCCGATGAAGCGGTGCTTCAACTTGTTGCTCTCTATAGAGCTAACCACCTTTAGCGGTAGGTTTTTAGTGTCGAGGAGGACTATGTCCCCAACGTTAAACACGTTTAAGTTTCCCCGACTTCTTTTGTCAGAGTACTCCTTTTGTTTGTCTTGGGCTAACGCCATAGCGTCTCTAACCCGGCTGATCAACGTCAGCCTGTCGTCTATAAACGACGACAACTGTCTTTTCAAAGACTCTGGCTCGATCTCTGAGACCTGGGAGGAAAAAGCTTTCCGAGCCTCTCCCCCACTTACGATGGAGGCATCGGTGCCTCCCCGCAAGGTTAGCGGCACCTGGGGGTGTCGTAACCCATTCAAGTAGAACGGGGTAAACCCCGTTGATGCGTGTACCGCATTGTTGAGTGCAAACTCAACCATAGGAAGCTGGTCCGACTAGGACCGAGGTGCCTCAGCACAGATACTGCGAAGAGTATCTTCGAGCAAGCGGTTGACGCGCTCCGCCTGACCATCCGTCTGTGGATAGTCCGCAGTTGACATTGTCAACTTTGTTCCGATAATCTGGAGCAAGACGAACTGTAAATTGTGGGTCTCTATCAGACAATGGTCTCTAGCAGATCATGATGGCAGAATACGCTATCTAGGAACAGCTGTGCAGCTTGTTTCCCGATGACCTTGTCACGTACCGGAGCAAGATGCACCATCTTGCTCAATCGGCAGACAAACACCAATATGCCGGTGTTGCCCTTGTCATCGGACGGCAGGCCGAAGACGAAGTCGAGACTCGTCGACTTCCAGCAATCCGCTGGTACAGGTAGGCTCTGCAATGGAGCCGAGGCGTGGCCCGAAGGCTTCACCCTCTGACATGTTTCACATGTCTTGACATAGTGTGTCACCCACTTATACATGCGGGGCCACCAAAATGGCTGAGAGACCGTTTGGTAGGTCTTCTCTCGGCCAAGATGGCCACCTGTCGGCGCATCATGCGCCTCTAGAAATATGTCATACTTCAGATCCTCATCGTTTGGAACGACAACCCGAGGAGGATCGCTAGGGTCTACTCTGTAGTGGAGTAACCCATCGGCCAGCTCATAACGATGGAGCTGCGCCCGCTGTCGATGCGTAAGCCTGTCGACTTTGGCGTCCTTGCCATCGGACAAGAACCGCGCCAGTGGTGTGTAGTTCTCGTCCACTTGATACGCTAGGCGTTCCCGATCGTACAGATGAGTCGTGACCCGACTGACATGAGCTAGCTCATAGTCAGGTCGACGCGACAATGCATCGGCAAGCACATTAAGCTTGCCCGCCTTGTATTCAACGTGGAAGTTGTATTCCACAAAGAATGACAGCCACCTCGCCATCCGTTGCGATAAATGCGGCGAGTTGGTAGCAGTCCGCAAGGACGCGTGGTCAGTATAAATCACAAAGAGCCTTGTGTCCAAGAGATGAACTCTAAATTTGACAAGAGCGTACTTCATTGCAAGTAGCTCCTTGTCGTCAACGGGATAGTTCCGTTCGGCAGCTTTCAGCTGCCTAGACTGGAAGGAGATGACGCGTTCGCGTCCTCCATCGTCCTTCTGCAACAGCGCACAGCCTATTGCATAGTCAGAAGCGTCACAGACAACGCTAAATGACTTGTTCTCGTCCGGCTAGGCCAGGACTGGCGCTTGCTGTAAGCTCGCCTTGATGCTGTTGCAAGCATCCTGGTGCTGTTGCTCCCAGATCCAGTCGGCATCCTTCTTTAAGAGATCCGACAAGGGTCGAGCAAGTTCAGCGTACCCTGCGCTGTACTTATGAAGATAGTTGGCTAAGCCCAACCACTTCCGGAGGTCCTTCTGTGACCTCGGGGTCGGCCAAGCCGCTATGGCCTTGACCTTCCCTGGATCGGCGCGTACGCCGACCCTGCTGACAAAGCAGCCGAGGACTTTAATCTCCTCAGCTGCAAAGACGCACTTGTCGATGTTGGTATAGAGCCATAGAGCTTGTTGGCTCTCATGACCTAAAGCACTCGACGGAGGTGGTTCAGATGCACCTACACAGCCGTCTAGCCACCTTCGGCAAGACTATGGACGAATATGTCGTCAAAGTACGTCTGTGCGAATGTACGCAATGGTCTGAACAATTGTATGACCAAGCGATTGAACGTCGCTGGGGTATTCGATAGCCCTTGTGGCATCACTAACCACTCCCAGAGCATCCCACTCGGGGTGCTTACCGCGGTGAGAGGAATGTCACTCTCCCGCATCAGGATCTGGTAGTATCCGTCTACCAGATCCAGGGCACTGTACAGCGTACAGCCCGACATGTTGTTCAGCAACACATCCTTGCGAGGGATCGGCGTCGGCGCTGGTACCGTCGCATTGTTCAGCTTGTTATTAGCATGAACCAGACGCCACTTTCCGTTCGGTTTACGAACGCAGAAGGTTGGCGTCGAGTGCGGGGACTTCGACTCCCGCACCATGCCCGACTTCGCCTTCTCGGTGAAGAAGGCATCTATGACCTCGTACTACTCACGAGGTAGAGGCCACTGCCTCGTGACACAATACTTTGTGCCAGGAACGAGATCAATCTCGTGCCGAACTCCCCGATCCGGCGGGAGTTGGGATGGTGGGTGCTTCGACACCACATCCGAGTACTCTTGCACAAGAGGATACATTGGATCCTCCGGGTTCTTGAGGATCTCCGAACCCAGGCGCGTTGCGCGCCGCTTCGTGAACCCCTTCAGGACATCCTCGTCCATTACGGAGGAAGAGTTCAAATCTTCAGGAGAGGTCTCCGGCTTCAGGAGCACCATCTCCGCAATCTCTTCGGCCTTCAACTCGGCCAGGAAGTCCTTCATGGACAGTTCCTCGAGGTTCAGTAGTGCTGACACCTCTGGCAGTGCCTCCAGATGGACGGCACCTGCCCTAACTTGACGACCGGACACGCTGTCGAAGACATGGCATTGCTCTTCGACCGGCCGTGCGGGTGGAGTCTCAGACTCCGAGTGTGGTACTCTGTTATCAACACGGGAGGTGCTCAACGACACCTCCGCCCTCGTACTGGTCTTCGTGACCCCGCGTGGAACTCTGTTACCCACGCTAGAGACGCACGCTGTGCTCTCAATCTTCTCGGTCTCATCGACCATGCGTGGAACTTTGTTACCACGCCGGAGGCGCTCTCAGCGTCCTCCCCAGCAGCCTCAGCTGCTTGCGGACCTATGTTACCCGCTTGCGGAACTACGTTACCCGCCTGTGGACCTATGTTACCCACTTGTGGACCTATGTTACCCGCCTGGTCAGTGCCGTCCGACACTGCCACACTCGAAGCCCATACGGCGCGACGACTCTCAGCGTTGGGACTTGCCGTCGTGGCAGTCCCACACGCTTGGCAATGAGCCTTGGTCTCACGACCGGTTGCGAGGCTCATCGCAACATCTACACTGGAGTCAGTGACTCCCAGTACTTCTTCGAGCGCATAAGCGCCTTGGCGACCATCCCTGCGCCCAGTCCCGGACAGAGGTGGGAACATCACTCACCAAAGCTCTGTCGGAGAGTGCAGGCCGGCTAGCCCCAATGGCTTTGCCGCGCCAATCGATCCAGGGCTCGTGCTTTTCGAGCCACGGCATACCCAGGATCAAGTCGTACTTGTCCATGTCTAGGACAAGAAACGATTCCGTGCTGTCAAAGTCCTCAAACTTTACAGCCAGGTCCATCCGGATCCCGGGTACGTTAACCACAGGGGTTAAGCCTCCATGGTGTGCGCCGTCCGCACTCCTACCATGGAGACTTAGATCTTCCCCAGTAGGGCCTACTGGTGACCCCAGTTCCCCTGGCGCTTGGGTCGCGGCTTCTGCCACGGGCCCCACGATCCCCTAGGTTTGGAAGGGAACTTCCTTTGCACTCCCGCAGGGCAGGCACGTTGCATGTGCCCGAGCTTCCCACATCCATAACAGCGGATGGAGCTCTGTACGACCGTACCCAGTTCCACGGGTACCGGCCCGGTGCTAGCTCCAGCTGCTGGAGTTCCTTGCACTGCGCCTGACGATGCATTGTGACCTTGTCACATTGACGTAGGAGTACGAGCCTGTCTGTGGCTGTACTCCTCTTGGAGGTGATCTGGATCGCCTCCTCCATGGTGTTCGCATGCACGCGGAACAACTGTGTGCGGGATGGGCCCACCTTCAGGCCATCCATGAACACTGTCACCTTGATGTGTTCAGGTAGGGGGTTCCCCACCAGAGATGCAGCGAGTACTCGCATCTCCTGGTTGTATTCGTGCAGCTCACGCTTCCCTTGTTTACAGGCAAGGAAGCGCGAGCGCTGGCGACACTCATAGTTCGCCGGGAGGAAGGCGACTCTAAGCTGTTGACACAGCTGAACCCAGGTTGTGAAGCAACCCGGCGTTGTCGCTTCGCGCGTGTACGCCCAGGTCTTCGCCCGACCTCCTAGGTTGGACAGGGCGAAAGCGACCCGAAGTCGCTCGGTCGAGATGAGAGCCGCGTCCATGATGAGAGCCGCGTCCATCTCGAGCTCTACTTCTCTGACCCAGAAGTGGAGGTTCTCTCCCTCCTTCCCCTCATAGGGGTTAACCTTAAGCCTCAATGGCTTAGGTTGGGCTGGCTTCATCTCAGCCACGGGGGTCTGCAGCCCATGTACGTGAGCGATAAGCCCTCGTCGAACGTCTCGATGCGTTCGACCTGCTCGGCCGGCGTAGCAGCCGCCAAGCTTCGGAGGGCATCTCCTCTAAAGATGCCCACCATCTTCCGGACCGACTCAAACTGAGAGTCGGCCAGATGAGGGAACTCCCCTCTATCCATCTTGGCTTACCTTGTAGGAGCCACAGAGGATTCAGGTAGTCAATCTACCCGCGTAGGCGTGGATTGACTACAAGTGCTACCAAGTGTGACGGGGTCACACGAGCACCTTGCTTGAGGAAGCGTGCTATTAAGAGTATACAAACTCTAAGTGAACGGCAGTTCACTAGTCCCTGGTCTTAGGGGACTTAATAGCCAGTTTAGAGTAGATTTTAGACTAATGTATTTATAGTTAATTAGGTCATTTGGCCTGTAATACAAATAACTAATTAACTATAGTTTCTTCTATATATGCATCTAAAAATAGGTTAAATTTTTAATTGGTTGGCCCTCAGCCACCAGACCTACGTGGCAGTGGTGTGGTCCACACCACCCACGAGAGAGTATCTAAAACGAATACACACAGAAGTATATCTACTTCTAAAGGCGGTACCCTTTCTTGGGTACCCCTTCATGTAACCCCGTTAAAAGTAGAGCGACAGAGCAGGTACAGAGCTTACATGCGCAATACTCCAAGCATGGGACAAGATCGAGCAGTCCTACCTCAACACACTTATCGATTCAATGCCTAATCGGTGCGCTGATGTGTTGTGTGCCAATGGGAAGACGACTGCGTACTAAAGTCTCCAAAATAACGCTTCTACACCAGTAATAAACGCGATTTTCCGAGTCGTTCTTTTGCTTTTTGCCGGCCCCTGGAGGCGTTATTTTCTGCAGCTCCGGCAGTTCCGCGCCAAAATTGAAATGGAGACCACCATTCGACGCGTCTCGACGAGACGAGTTGATTGGCCAATTTTCAGAGTCAGAAAGCAATTCTAGTCGTCAAAATTGAAAGATAACCGTCGTTCTTATACTTTTGGCCGGCACTGTAGTACAATCCCTAAACGAGCTGAAATACATGTCAGTTTGAAATTTCCTCCCTAGTGCGCAATAGAGGAGGTGACTGAGCCGCCGGGCACAGTTAGGACAGCGTTATATGTGCGTTTCTGCCTCAATTTTTGAGAGATGAGTTATTGAAATATTTCGTAGGTAAGTACTTGAAGTATTGAAGAACAGCATTAGTCAAAAAAGGAAATTAATACAGGTGATCCCTTCAAGAATTGCTGCCCACAGCACACTGAAGGTCATATCAATGTTGCAGCGAAAAAATACAAGAGTACACTTCAAGTGGTCGTTCTGCTCCTCAACGCAAGTGAAGCTGGTCTTAGTAAAAGGCTAAGTTAATACGATGGTGCTTGACGTCCAAATGGCAACTCACGGGGATTACCATCTTTGTCCGTAAACAGCCATTTCTCAATAGTTTGCAGCGCAGACGGAGGCTTCTGTGATGTTGCAGAATTTGACCGTCCAGTCCGTCGTGGACGACGTTGGGCAGGTGCACCCTGTCGTTGCTTGAATGGGAAAAATTGACTTGACATCCTTCCACCGTTTTCACCAGTAAATACCCCTTTTTGTGGGGTCAAATCCGATATTGCACCAGGCGTCGGGGAACTGGATGGTGCTGCTGGTAGCAACCAATTGGCAATTCGATCCGATAGCGAATTCACCTGTTTTTCCGTGTCTAGACCGCGGTGTCTCTTGACTCGAGGAGCTTCGTGCATCTCCACATTCATTGACATATTTTCCACACTTTCTCTTTTCCGTGAAGTCGATGAGAACGACGCCACCGCCGAGAATCTAGTCGACGCCGATCGTTCCGGTGTCTCCTCCGGTACAACCTCCTTCCCTTGCAACGGTTTGCTTGACATCAAGGATTCTCTAGATTCAGGTTTTGATAACACTAAATTCTGATGTCGTCCAAGGAACAAATGCAACTCGTTCGCTTGATTCTGCAACAACTCCAATTCCAATTCTACCGCGGAAATCTAACAAACCAACGTTAGTCCCATTTTGAGAAAACAAAAAACCAATTTCCTACCGGTGAGCGTAGGAATCTACAACTCAGGAGAATTTCACTGATTGTATCCTTGTCCTGTTTCTTCAGCACGTGCCATTTCTCCATTAATCGTTGATCCTGTAGTCTTGACAATGGCAAAATAAACGTTCCCACTACTTCATCGGCTCCAATCCTCTCCTCCTGCATCACATCAACTCTCAACGTCCCAACTGCTGCTGGAAGTCCTTCAAACTGCATCATCTCGTTCCATCTCGGCGTGTAGCCAACTGGTCTCTTCGTCGTCATCTTGTGCTCCATAACTGTCGTGTTCTCCACAGAACCATTGACCACCACTTCTACAGTCACACGGACGTATGTACGTTGACCGGAGAGGAACCCCGCTTTAAAGAGCATGTTGCGACCAGCGTCCACCTTCACCTCGAGTCTTGCCACACTCTGGTCATTATCCAGACGCTCGTCCACACCCGAGAGCGAATTGTAGCGCAGTTCGTGTTGCAAGTTCCGCAGTTGCGCAGTTTTGGCAGCGCGCGTCTCGTCCAGACGGTGGATACGCTCCGCGACGTCTTCCACGGCACTCATTCTTCGTTTAGTAAGCTCTGGAGAAGGAGAAGACCAGAGGTGCTCGTAACGGCGGAACTCAGGTATCCGTTTGCGGTTTGTTCCGACTTTATTTCGCGACGGCCAATCAGAATACGCCATAAGAAGCCATACTGAAACCAAGTGAAGCGGAGTCAGTGCACCTGCGTTTTTTGGCAAATTAGATCGCTAGGACGTTTATTTGTGTATTTGTTACATGTAGCTATGTCTAATTGCATCAGAGGACATAGAATCAATAAGAACCTACGCTTGACAGGAACATCTTAACCACAGTGTAGTTTGTAGTTAAGGTTACAATCCGTTACTATCTGGACATCACTAGAGTGATTTCTTACCCGATTGTCTCCTTCATACTCATTTATGGTACATGTAGTGCTGAGTGGAGGAAGTATCAATTACTTCTGGTTGATGGATCGTCATCTCAAGTGCGGTGAACTTTGTATATGTTCCGTACTGAGTCGCGTTTGAACTGGGTTGACATTTCTTGACGATAAAATGGTGATATTCACTCATATTATTTTTTTATTTTTCTAGTTAACGGTGAAGCTGATGTATTTTGTTGTTGTCGAACAAGAATATGTGGAATGGAGATAGTTGTATGTGTGGGCTGTATTCCTCATTCCTCGTAGAATCCAATGGTTATTGCAATATCTACATGCACTAAAATTACCTCATGAAGTAGCTTTAGTTAAGTAACGTCAAGAAGTAGCATGTCCGAAAACACGCACTATCGTTTATTGGCTAGAATTCCTCATTTCGATCCCAAACCAGGTTCCGATTCGTCAAAATCACTTTGTCACGACTCTCATTGGTCGAAACTCTAATTTGGTCACAAAAACATGGACCTCTTCACGGCCCCCCGTTCCTGCGGTCCTCGTCCGCCCGTTCAGTGCTAGAAATCCCTCGACGCTCGATCACCATGCCCGCTGAAGCCAAGCTCAAGACCACGCCGCTGGACCCGCGTTTCCCCAACCAGAACCAGGCGCAGCACTGCTGGACGCGCTACAACGAGTACGTCCTGTGCCTCAAGAGCAACGACGGCGACGAGGACGCGTGCCACAAGTACTTCCAGTACGCAGCCTCGCTGTGCCCCAGCTCATGGGTACGTGTTGCAATTGCATTGGCAACATTTTCATGTCATCAATAGTTGCTTATTTGCTGTATTTTATCACAAATTCAGGTCGACCGCTGGAATGAGCAGCGCGAGGAGGGTTCGTTCCAGGGCGTGCAGTACTTCAAGGAGGAGTAAATTACGCCTGATGCTACGTCTTCTGTCTCTCCTACTTCCTCCTGTTTGAAAGTCGAGATTGCAGTTGTTGCCTCATGGCAAAGAAAACACTAGCTTTTCCCTTGGTTCAGATGACGCAACTGCATTGACAGCAACTTTTTCCATCCCAAAATGAATATTTGCCGTCTTTCGACCTTCACATGCCACGACTTGATCATTAACTTGCAAATATCAAACAAAAAACATTGCAACACCACCTCTTACCACTTGTACCTCAAGAAGTATTAGGACTATTCTGAGCCAGTTATGCTGTAGTCTCACATGTTTCTATCACAAGGCGCAATTGACCCTCATAGTATGAAAATGCCGAGTGCTTTGTCTTTCGAGGTATTGGGACGTTATCATCGCGCCCGAGCGGCTACACTCACGTTGCCTCATGGAGAAGTTCGCACGCCTGTGTTTATGCCAGTAGGTACTCAAGGTGCCATCAAGGGATTGACAACGCCTCAAATGCAGGACCAACCAGTGGATTGTCAGATTTTTCTGGCTAACACGTACCACTTGGCACTTCGTCCAGGGACGGAGGTGTTGGCTCAATTACCAGGGAAATTGCATGAATTCATGCAATGGCCACGCAATTTGTTGACCGACTCGGGGGGCTTTCAAATGGTCAGTCTCTCGAGACTCTGTGAAGTGTCGGAACATGGTGTGCAATTCGAGAGCTTTGTGGACGGATCTACAATGCTTTTAACACCGGAAGCGTCGATCGCTCATCAAAATCGCATTGGAGCAGATATTATCATGGCATTGGATGATGTGGTATCGAGTTTGGCGGATGATGATGAACGGTTCAAGGAAGCTTGTGGACGCACTGTGAGGTGGCTCGATCGCTGTATCAAAGCTCATGCTCATCCGGACAAGCAAAATTTATTTGGCATCGTCCAAGGAGGACTCGATGTGAGTGAAGGGGGACTACGGGATCAATGTCTGAGTGAACTCATCAAGCGTGACTTGCCTGGATATGCCATCGGTGGATTGGCAGGAGGGGAATCGAAGGAGGCGTTTTGGAAGGTAGTGGCAAAGTGCACTGCTCAATTGCCAGAGAATAAACCTCGCTATCTGATGGGTGTTGGATATCCATTGGATCTAGTGGTGTGCTCGGCACTTGGTGTGGATATGTTTGACTGTGTGTATCCTACTCGTACGGCGAGATTTGGAACGGCTATTGTGCCATCGGGACTGCTGAAACTCAAGAGTGCTAAGTGTGAGCATGATGGACGGCCGATTGATGACACTTGTGAGTGTTTTGTGTGCAAGAAGTACACTCGTGCATACCTACGTGTGTTGCTGAAAAAGGAGGAAACTTTCGGTGACACGGAGGAGACGACTGGAAGTATTGGTGCCCACCTCATCACGTACCATAACGTCACGTACATGCTGAGTCTAATGCGTCGACTCCGCCAGTCAATTATTGACGAGAAGTTTGAGGAATTTGTTCAAAACTTCATGCTGCAGCAGTTTCCAGAGCGCGACTACCCTCAGTGGGCTGTTGATGCTCTCACTGTGGCCAAGATCACGCTTCACTAGGCAAGACACAGCATTTGAGATATCAATTCGCTGTCCAGAAACCACTTTGGTTGTTATTGTCATTTTACTGTCATCCCCTTCGTCTTGTCAGACACTTGACTACACTAACACTGGAGAAATTCTAACACTATGACAGTTCTCTCCTCGTACCACGCGGTGAATGTGTTGAGGCTCGACGTGGGGAGCTTCTTGTTGGGGTTCTTGATGATGAAAACGCTTGCTACTCTACGTTGTTCTGTACATGCATACATAAAAATGAATGCCCCAATTACTCGAGGCTTGCCACGATATCACTGGGCCTTTCCTGCGAGGCAGCGAGCATTTCATCTTGTCTGAGTCGGCAAAATAGCATTGAATCGTCGTGCCAAACCACCCATGAGGTTGGCATTTAAAAGCGCTGGTTATTGTGCATACTTTCCATAACAGACAACGGCGCTTGCTGTTGGTTTTGATGTTGTGGTTGCATGAAAGAGTAAGGTCCAGCAGACCCTGAGCTACTATGTCCATTTTGCGACGGAACATAACTCGGCTCATTCCAAGAATCTGAAGGAAGCGCCGTTGAACTCTGAGGTAAGTTCTCGTCCAGCCCAGCACTCTCCAGCAAAACATCAATATAGTCCCTGGTTTGCTCCTCCTGATTGGACTCCTGTTGTTGTTCTTGTTGCTGCTGCTGACGGTAAGATGATACTCGTTCAGGTTGAGATTGATATTCCTGGGGATGAGTCATTTGGGGACGCTGTTGGGGTTTGCTGTCGCTGCCTGACGAGGAGCGGCGATACTCCATGTGGAAAGACGGGATATTATTTTGCGCGATTGATTCACCAAACTTAAACGGCATCATCATGGAGTGGTTATGGGGCGGACGCGGATATGATATGTTGCCAACCGAGGATGAACCTCCATTATTCGAAGTTGGCCATCCGCTACAGGATTCAGACTTGATGTTCGACGGCCCATATCCCGATTGATCTCCATAAACATTTTGCTGCCGGTTCATCTGTTGTCGTAGATGGTGTTGCTGCTGTTGTTCTTGTCGCTGTCGCTGCTGAAGCTGATATGCATCTTGAGTTAGTGAGTTTGAAGAGATGGGGAGCACCATCGAAGCGTCACTCTTCATGCTTGAAGCGAATATTGTCTGCGACGGTAACGATGGTCCTGACGATGACATAAATTCTTCAATCTGGTTAATCGAAATGGATTTCCCACTCGAGCCACCAAGATTGTAATCCACCAAGAGTTGATCACTTTTGCGTCTGCCGAGGTTGATAACATTATTTCGAGGACCAAACCCACCATTTCCGCTGCCTGGCATGTTCACGTTCATACCCATACCAAATGTGTCGCCCAATCCGGGTGGCAAAACATGGGGAAGGCTTTGGCGTTTCCCACGGGCAGAGTGATACGGATACCTCTCGGACAACTGCTTCGACTCTGCAATTTTTTGCAGATACAAAAACTGGTTTTGCGCTGCCGGTACATTGGCCGCCGCATCCGTTCGAGCCTCCATTTCAAGCTCAAATTCTTGTTCTGCCGGAGTTCCAGCACGTTTTCGTCCTGGTATTGAAGCTGCTGCTGCTGCCGCAGCGGCTGCAGCGGCAGCCATCCCATATGCTTCCGATCCAGGAAGCATTCCCGTAGAGTGACGACGACCTGCTGCAGCCGAGTTGAGGAATGTCACCGTCGCACCAGATAATGTATTGGACTTTTGTCTCTTCAAAGCTTGTTGAGTCGGTAATTGAGTCCGTGCTTCGACCAAATCATGAGCTCCAAAATGAGCTACTCTTGCCTGTTCTTGGCTTTGCAACTGCTTCATAATCTCAATAGGATTAGCCTTGATCGTAGCTGCTAACGCCGCAGACAACACTGCTGGGTTTGCTCTTTCCTTGCGTTTAATAAGCTTCATCCTGTCCTTATCCGCTCGTAAGAAGAACGGATGACTAAATGTGCAGATATTAGTCTGTGTCTTGGTCCATTTCTTAAACCCAAAGTAGTTGAGTTGTCTCTGGAAACTCGAGACTTTGTTGTGCTTAAAGTACTTGGGTAAGATCTGGTTGGCCAGTTCCTCTGGTTGAATGATCTGGAACGCCGTGCCTTCATGTGACCACGTGATGATTTCTGGGTCTTCCACTTCTAGAATCTGGAACAAGAACCTCAGAAACTTTGGCACACCCACATTCCGTCGCTTAATCACGTGCACTTCGGGTTTCTTCGCGGCATTAGGATCCACATGAGCCTCATGTTCCTGCTCTGGTTCCTCTTGAGGCGCCACGAGCGACGCCTGGCGCGTTGCCATCACGTCACTGTTACAACTGTCACTAAGCTCCGTTTTAGCTCCGAATAAAGGGAAAGATCCGGCATCTAGAGCCGCAAGTGGCGGCGCTGAGCTACCGAAGAGCGACGACGGGGGAGCCATGTCGCCTGTGGCAGCGCGAGCGCTAGTACGGCGGTCTCTCTCACCGAGCATTCTGCGTTATGCATCCTTTCAAGGCCAAAAATCTTCGAGGAAAACCTTCCATGGTTGCGAAGACGGGGTTTCAGCCAATGAATGGCTTGGAAATGGCATTTGGACCAATGACAGCGCGTTGCTGAGATTATTGGATGTCGACTAATGGTAGACGTCGGGCGAGACGGTAACTGTAGCGAGTGGCAAAGTGTACGTGGTGCTGGCTACAACAGATGCCATGGGGTGTATATGCGCTTGCATCAGTGTGGCTATGACGTTTAGTGGGATGGCGTGGACGCGAGAGGCAGAGATACCAGGCACCATGCATTGCGAGAGAGAGCCAAACGACTAAGGTTCGATAAAAGTGTCTCCTGCAAGACTGACTCAATCAAAATCCACTGGATTGTGGTTGAGCCAGTGCATTATGACCAGCGACGAACACACCACACACTCAGCAGTGCACTGAGAGAGTGGCGTGGTGTGTTCGTCGCTGATCATAATGTGGGCGTCGAGTGACTTCTGCGGTCCTCTGGTCAGAAAGAGGAACCTGGTGACTCGAGTCAGTGGCATGTGGACGGTGAGGGGCAAGAAAGTATCTTATAAGGACGACAATGTGACGACAAAAAGGGTCCAAACAACAACTTCAACATGGTGTCTCACACCTCATTTGTCGCTTTCATTTCATCACGGTACTCCTACTTCCACTATGGAACATACAAAAGCCAAGTGTCTCCACGGGTGGCGCTGAAAACGTCATGGCGAGCATCGTGCAGCACCTCGCGAGGCTGCAACTCGGCGCTCCAGGCTCGCGACATCGAGCCTCTAAACGTCTTACTGATGATCCTCCCATCTACACCAACGCTTCCTCTATCTCTCTGCAATGCAGCTCAGTCCAGTACGCGTTGCTGTCGTCACTACACTGCCCGGCGCAACACGTCCTAACGCTCGGAGAAGGGCCGGAAGGCCTTGTTAACGGCCGAAATACGGGGTATATGCCGTCCGGACCCATTTTCCAGGTAGCCTACGCCCACAATAAGAACCTCCTAGTGGCTGTGGACGAGGAGGGAGCTGTAGGAATCGCGGAAACAGGTCTTGGACGTCGGAAAAGCCGCTGGATGGCGCATCACAACGCCATTTTCGACGTGATTTGGACACAAGACGACGCACAGGTGCTGACAGCTGCAGGTGACTTGGAGATTCGACTCTGGGACGTCGAGACGGCAGGAAAGAACGCTATGACCGAGACAACTCCTGTTTCAACGCTAAGAGGACATGAAATGAGTGTCAAGTGTGTACGTCAGGCACCGAATCATGCTCATGTGTTTGCTTCAGGTGGACGTGATGGAAAAGTGTTGCTGTGGGATACGCGGGCTACTGGAAAACCTGTTTCTTCGTTGGAAAACGTGCATGCGGAGCCTTCTCCGTCGAGAACCTCCTCATCAAATGTAAGTTTTACATCACCCACGCAGAAAAGGAGACGACGAGGAGCAGCTGCAGCGTTGACTTCACCTTCACCACGTAGTGTCACGTGTGTGGAATTTGGTGCTTCAGGGAATGAAATCGTTTCGGCGGGAGCTGTGGATGCGGTGGTCAAATTCTGGGACGTCAGACGTCTTGGAACTAACTCGTCTGTTAACAGTGGGAAGAAGAAGGCAACATCGAAGGTGTCTGCACCGATTCGTGAAATATCTTGCTCAAGTCGAGAAGGTGCCCGACGTGGTATTTCATCACTGATGTTTCGTCACGGAACTGGAGGTCCGTCTCACCTTCTTGTTAACGTGCTGAACGACTGCATTGCTATTATTGATGTCGGTGAAAAGCAACACGGCACTGGTCATGACAACGCTAGAACGATTCTTCGGTGTTCAGGGCATCAAGCGACCTCTTTCTACAGCAAATCTACGTTTAGTCCTGAAGGAAATTTCATTGCTGGTGCATCTGCGGACGGCGTTGTGTACATATGGGATGCACGTGCAACTACTTCGAACGGATCGCTGTTATCTGCGTGGTCTAATCTCGATGTTCAGCAGCGGGTGCCGTGCTATGCGCTGAAGGGCCACATGAACGAGGTAAATGGAGTCGCCTGGAACTCCCAGGACTTCACTCAACTTTCGTCCTGTTCAGATGATGGTACTATCCGTTGTTGGCAGGTCGGTGGTGAACAGAGCCAACATTTTCTTAACCAGCCCGACAAATCTCGTAATGAAGAAGCACGTTTTGAGCTGCAGGTAGCGTCGTCGGATGACAACTCTGCTCGAGTGAACGGGAAAACGGAATGGGCCAACTGGAATGCATTTGTTGAGCAACAGGACGGACATGCGTACCGCGTACGAGGTAACAAGGCATCTCCAGAGACTCGTTCAAACCCTTCATTATCTCCTAGACGTCAGAAATTCTCCGTAAAACGTTGTTCGCCTCAGGTAACGCGACACGGCGCGGAGCCACGCCTTCACCCCGTTCACGAAATTCCGACCGCTCAGCACCAACCACAACAAGAGCCACAAGAAACACATGAGGTGCAGGTGGGTCAAAAGCGTCGAATCAAACTTCGGCGAAAGGGAAAGCCTTCATCCCAGCCCAAGCGAGCCCAGAGAACGCTGTTGGAATTGTGGGGGCGATAACGGAAGCTGCTCAGGCTCCGATTTCCAGTCTCAAAACTATGAATTGAGTATAGAATACGCGTAAAATTCTTCGATTCGACCAACAGTGCATTAACGACACTGATGCCAACAAATCAATGTCATGTTACCGTTCTTCTCGACTTCGTTTGCGTTTACGATGTTCTGCAACGCTTTACAAAACATCCTGCTCGAAAGCCTCCTCGAAGATGCCCAGCAGCTTGTCAATGTCCTTCTCATCCACAACGAGCGGTGGGCACAGGCGGATCGTGCTACAATTAACACAAAGCAACAGTTAGAAAGACGTAAGATATCTCCCATAGCAAAATAACTACAAATACAATGCTCAGCAAACTTACTTTTCACCAGCGGAGATGATGAGCAGCTGCTTCGACAATGCGTATTCAATGAGCGGACCGACAGGTTTCGTGCACTCAAGGGCAACAAACAGACCGCCCTTGCCAATCGGTTTGCGGACATCCACAACCTTGTCAGGAAACTTCTGCTGCAGCTTCTCCAGACCATCAGCCAGGTATTTACCGCGCTTTTGCACGTTCGCAAGAAAGTCCTCATCCATGATCTTAGTCAGCACTGTGTTTGCCACAGCACAGACCAGCGGGTTGCCACCGAAAGTGGTGCCGTGTTGACCCGGAGAAATAGCTGACGCCACCTTGTTGGACATCAGCACAGCACCAATGGGCAGACCTCCAGCCAGTGGTTTGGCCAGCGTCATAATGTCAGGTGTCACATCATAGAGCTCGTGGGCGAACAACTTGCCCGTACGACCGAGACCACATTGCACCTCGTCCGTAATGAGCATGGCATCGTGCTTGTCACACAGAGCACGCAACTCGCGCATGAACTCGGGGTCAGCAGGGTACACACCACCCTCACCTTGTACCGGTTCAATGAAGACACCTGCCGTCTTGTCTGAAATGAGTTTCTTCACACTTTCAATGTCATTGAACTCAGCATAGTGCACACCAGGCACAAGAGGCATAAAAGCCTCACGAATCTTGGGCTTGTGCGTCAATGTAAGTGCTGCAGCAGTCCGACCATGGAAACCATGCTTGAACGAGATAAACTCAATCTTCTTACCCTCTAAAGGCCTATTGCAAAAAATAACGGCTGGTTAACACCACTTAAAAGATTCTTGCATGTTGCAACATGGCAACTTTTTGCACTTACGTTCCCTGAGTCACACGGTTGGCATAAAGTCGTGCGAATTTGTAGGCACCTTCATTGGCTTCTGTGCCAGAATTGGCAAAGAAAACCTTGTCGAAGCACGAGTTGTCTACCAGTGTCTTGGCAAGTTCCAGTGGCGCCTTGGAGTGGAACAAGTTGCTCACGTGCGTCACTTTCTTGCCGTTTTCCACCAAACTGTTGTACCAGTCCTCGTCACCGTGACCCAGACCTGACACGGCAATACCAGCGTAGAAATCCAGGAACTCGCGACCTTGTTCGTCGTACAACTTGCTGCCCTTGCCATGGGTAAACACAAGACCCGCTTCGCCACGTACTCCATCCGGGTTGTATGTTTTTGCCAGATACTTTTGCTCATACGTGTCCGGGTTGAAAGGCTTGGCGGCGGCAAAAGATCGAGTGGAATTGCCAACCACACGTTGCAACATCTTAGCAGAGCGAAGAGAGGACAACATCGTTTGCAGTGGTGTTAAACGAGGGGTGGGGAAGCAAGAGGCAACTGCGGTTTTCAAGCTTTTTCCGGTTATGAAAGGATCGAATAGAGGAATGCAAAGTCATGTGGACCCCATAGCGCCGCTCGTCCAATCACGATATAGGATGTTGGTAGTGGTAATCGTTGCGATGAGCGCGCAGCAAATGCTTGTGGGTTGAAGACGAACTAGCTTTACCACAAGGATAAACAACGTGTAAAGTGACACGAAACGATAAACACCATGATTGCTCGTTTGTTGACAATCAATCGACAATCAAATTGCAGTATAATGAGTGAGAACTTCAACTGTGAAAAAAAATCGTTCGCATTGATGAGAGGAATTGAACATCACAAATTTAGATACAAAAGACTCATTGGACGCAGTACTTGGTAAGGCAATATTCGTGTAAGCATTAACTTCGAACGACACATTCAAAATCCAGACAGTAATGTCTGTTCCTTTGTCTTCGGTTACAGTTAGACACTGCCACTGCCAAAAGGTTTTGCCATCAAGCCATCACTATTGAACATTACGTTCTTTTGATGGTTTGCCACCAACACTTCCGACAGCAAACTGTTAGAAGTGCTGCCCGAAACTACAGTATGACTGTTCTTGGTCAGCGCTTCGAGTAGGTCTAATTTTTTCATATTCAACTCGTGTTTGCGGTATTTCTCCAATTTTTCAACCGCCTCACCCTCCGCACGAGCGATGATTTCTGCAACTTTTGCTTCCGCGCTAACAAGTATCTCATCAGTGATAGCATCCAATTTCATTTGAAGAGCGGCTTTTTCGGAGTTGATCAATTCGATCTCAGCATCACAGTGAGCATTTATCTCTGCTGAAATTCGAACCGTTTCCGCCTCAATTTCGGCAATTTTCAGGGCAGTCTCGACGTCACGGTTGTTGCAAGTTACCTTGGTCTTTTGATTGATTTCTCCATCTGCAAGCTCAGTTTGTGCTGTGATCAAATCAATTCCCTTACGAATTTCAGCACATTTAGCTTTTCCAGTTTGCTCCTCCTCCATATACACCATTCTGCGCTTCAATTTAGTCGTTCCAATCTCTTCTTTATACTGCAGCATTTGCATGTCATTCAATTGCTTCATCTTTTGCTCTTTGATCTCACTCAAGTGTGTCGTTCGACTTTCCATCTGCGTTTGAAATTCTGGAGGAAGCGTGACGTTGGTGATAGCAACACTGGTGATCTGCACACCATAGGGATTGAACTGTTCATTCAAACAGTGTTTGATGTCCTCAGTGACGCAGTATAACACCTTTTTGTCTCCAGAATCTTCATCCTTGACTTCCTTTTCTGACTTTGGTGAGTGGAATTCGTCAATTGCACGAGTTCGATTTGTGCGGGTATTCAGAGCCCCTGTCTTAAATCGTTCACGCATGGTACCATCACGAAGCTGATAAACTTCCGTGTGCTCAACACTACGTGCTAATGCTCGAACGGCTTCATCTTGAGCAGCCCGAAGTTGGATTTCAAGACCGTTAGGTCCTAATTCATACACGAATCTGCGAACAAGATCTGGGTCTTCTCCTTTGGATTCGTCTCCCATAATTCGTAGTATCAAGCACATATCGATCCCCACAGTCACATTGTCTGCTGTTTTGCAGCCTTTTACGGGGGTGTCGAACACGATATACTGCTTTGTTACGAGTTGAGACACCTGGGTAAACAGCGAAGCAAAATGCATGCCTGGTGGCCACACCGGTGTTCGTGTACCATCGGGTTTGACGTAGTCGACATCACGTCCTTGGTGCTGCACTAGTGCATACGTACCTTCTGGTACTCGAATGTAAGGTTTGATGGGACTTCGGCCGGGATTGATGATTACCACCGTATTACCATGACGACAAGCACCATAAAGACGGTTCACACCATCCACTCGCCATGTACTGCGATACAAAAGTCTGGTTTGATGCTGCCCAGGAAGACGGTCATCGAGTTTACTTCCGAAACAGCCCATTGGAGCTCCAGCGCAAATTCGTGAATGGAAAACGTTGGAAATATAAGAAAGGAACTGTCAGGAACTTTCACTTCGGAAAGTTCCTGACACTTCGGAGTAAAAATCTATCATTGAGGAACTATCACTCGGATAAATATCTATCATTGAGGAACTATCCGAGTGATAGTTCCTCAATGATAGATTTTTACTCGGAGAAGGAAACTATCGCTGGGAGAAAGGAGACGTGAGACACTGAAAGAATCGATAGAGAAAGAGGTGGAGTTAGTTCATTTCCGAAATTCTCGACACCAAAGCGTTTCTTTTCAGGACTAGGAACAATGGTCTTTCATCAAAATGCAACGCGCTACGACCGCCGCACCAATCACTTAGTGCAAAAGGATATTCGCAAACCGGTGGAAGCAATGAAACATTTTAACGCTCAAGTGACTGACGGACAGATTCCAATTGTCCTCACACCTCGAGACCCTATCATCATGACAATTTTCATGAAAGTCCCTTCAGGCGTGTAGGTTTGTTCATGGATTTCGCTTTACTATAGAATCTGCAAACAAACTAATGGTATTGTTATTGAAGGTGGGTGCTAAAACAGAAGTGGAATGCTCATGCTGGCATGATGAAACCGGGACTCAAGGTGTTGTGGCCGTCTTGGAACCGTGTCTCGCACGTTGTTACCAAGCAAGTGGTGACCTATTCCAATCCTGTAAACAAATGCCCCACCTCCGACAACGTTATGGTTGATATTGACATCTCCATCAGCTTCCAGATCGGGCCAACAGAAGACGATGCATACACATTCGTGTACTCGTTAGGAGCTCATCGGTTTGACGAACTTCTCTACAATCTCACTGAAGAAGCCATTCGAGGTCTCGTGCACTCCGTGCGTCATGACCAAGTCCACGACTTACGCGAGGAGTTTGCCGTCGGAATGAAAACGGACTTAAACGATAAGCTCAAATGTTTTGGTGTTTTCATCCAAAATGTCAAGGTCACTAACGTTGACCTTCCTCAGTCGTTGTCGATGACTCTGGAAGAAACGACTGCGTTCAAGACTCGAATGGAGGAGCAAGAGAAAAATCAAGAAAATCAAATGCGTATGTTGCTAAACCAAGAAACGCTGAAACTTACTGCTTTGGAGAAACAGAATGACCGTGCAATTCAAGACTTACAAGCTGAAAGTGAACGGGCCGCGATTATTCGAGATGAGAGACGCTCAATGGCTGAGGCTAAAGCCCAAGTGACAGTTGCTCAACATGTATCACGAAATGAAAATAAAATCAAGGAAGCAGAAGGCATGAAAGCGACTGCTGTTTCCAGCACCACCTCCAAAACTGTACAGCGGAAAGCCCTTCCTGCTATCGAGCTTGAAAATCTTAAGAAAAACTTTGATCGCTTCGTGGAGGCGGCAAAAATGAAAGCAGAAGCGAAAATCCATGCAGCGGAGAAACGAGCTGCCATGATTTTGGCGAATGCCGAGGCAGAAGGGAAATCTGCAGAATTTCTAATGGCAAAGCGCGACTTCGATTACAATGGAAAGAAGATTGATATGGAGATTTCTCTGCTAAAGGAAGTGCCGCTTGTTATTAGCGGAAAAAATGGTGATCAACTGATTCAAGAAACTCTTTTACAATCGGTCCTACCAATCACGAACTAGTCCCAAATGCATACCGAACGAGTCAATATTTGTGTTTCTAGTGTACGTAACACTGGGAAATCAGATAAAAGTGAGCTCGTCATGGATATCTTTTTCGGCGTTGAGCGCTGTCATTTTTTTTCGTCACAGGTCGGATTTGATGGCATTGCAAAAAGTTAAATGCAGTGCAGCTTTGTAAGTTCGTTAATGGAACCTACGGAGATACTTTCTAAGCAAGAAAACGGCAACTTGACAAAGCCGTAATTGTGAATGTCATGCTCTAGAACGGCCAGCGAGGCAAAGTCTCTTGGTCAATTGTCGGCAAATCCAATGTCGCATTGAACCGTTCAAGAATATCTTGCTTCTTTTTCCTGAACGCCGTGAGCACAGGTTCATCATAGCACACAATAGCCAATTTTCCACTCCAATGATTTGCACGAAGAAATTTCTGAATCGTTTGCAATGCCACTTGAGCTCCTTCTTCACACGGCACTCCCATATTCCCTGTCGAAATCGATGCCATGGTTACACACACCAACTCTTCATGCAAAATTGCACTCATGGCATTTTCATATGTTGTTGCCAGCAACTCGAAACAATTTTGCATTGTGATTCGTGGTCCAACACAGTGAATGAGTTTCCTCACGCCTGCATCAAATGCAGGCGTCGCCACGGCGGAACCCGTGGGTCGACGACCACGAAACGACGGGTCGTTCACATAGTCATTGAGGCCTCGACCTGCTCGGCGAAACACAGCCTGAGCTGCACCCACGTAGTGGTTGGTCAAGTGGGAATTGGTCGGGAACGCGATGCCGTCCAGAGGGTGACCTTCGATGTCGTGGATGTGTCCAATGTCTCCTTCCTCGATCTTCACCGATTGGTCGAATTGCGTCCGTTCGTCCTTGGACTGCAAAAATTCCTGTAATTCCACACACGTGTGGTCTCGGTCAGTCCAGTTCCAACCTCGATGTTGCGTTGGCAGTGCTAGGAATCGCAATTCCACATCTCGATGCCCTTTAAAATGCAACATTGACAACTCCGACCATAGCGAAGTGTCATGCAAATATCCGTGAAGTGCTGGTGTTGCTTGCAACACGTGTAAAATGGCATCGAAACTGGATAAATCCAAGAAAAACAGGATGCAACGAGTGATTCCTTCAACTGCAAATACTTGCAGACTTGACGATGAAGACATGGTGCTAAATTCGCAATTGCCAAGAGAACTGGAAAGCGGAAATGGGTTGAAAACTACATAAATGCATGCCAGAACCTATCGAGATACATGTACTACCTTTCTTTGAATATCATACTGTAAGAAAAACTTGGAATGTGTACAATTGTTGTCAATTGTTGTATAAGATGCATATTGGTGCGAGTATATCGCAATGATAAGTGATGACGTTCATCCACACCCATAGCTTGCTAGATTTCTTAGTGCAGTAGCACCGTAGTTACAACTAGTACCAAAGCATTGGCACGACTAGAAGCCTGCGTACGCACCCGAAGTAGTGGAACGTCCGAAGTTGAGATCCCACACTGACACAGACAGTCGCATCAGTCTTCCATGCTGTAACTCTTGATTGTCATTTATGAAGCATTCTACGTTCAGCTCACAAATTGGGAGCATGAACTTTGATTGCAATGTATATATATGAAGCATTCCTTTCATTGTTGTTACCTAGACGACATAGCTTTCATACACTTCACCAACTACATACATCGTCATCACTCAAAAAGATGACTACTGACCATCATTGGGCACCTGCAGCAGCACCGCTAACCCGACCGGCAGAACCCAGTCTACCCTGTGCACCAAGACCTCCAAGTCCTCCAAATGTCCCGCCATCCACGCCTCCAAAGCCGCCAAGGCCACCGAAACCACCATTACCACCAAAGCGTCCTCCAAACATGTTTCCAACTCTGTTGTCGAGCTGATTACCTGCACCGAAACCACCACCTAGCTGTCCGAAGTCTCCCGTACCTCCTACACCGCCACCAAACTGACCAAGACCATCTGTGCCACCTGCAGCGCCTCTAAAGTCGTTGCTAGTGCCAAATTGCTCACGGTCACGTGCTATTGGGTCCATGCGCATAGGTCCACGGAGTTCTTGAGCGAGAGTATAGTCGTTGAAGAAAGCAAGAGCTGTGATTGCGAGTGTGAGCCGAGTCGTCATAGTGGTTGAATAGTGTCGTTGCTGGCTGTTGAGAGTCTAATTGGAACACTTAAGAGGTGAGCGCGAAATCCCAAAATGAGAGTCGTAAGTTGCCCCTTGTTGAGACTGGCGAAACGTGGTAGAACGATTCTCTCAAGTCAAGAGAATCCGATCTATCAATTGGTTATCCAATCACTCACTCATACATCTGTCGAAGTTTGATGTCGTAGTCCATTGTAAGCACGTTGTCAAAAAATACGAGAGGTTGTTCATTAGTTTCATGATTCGTTTTGAGATTCGAGCTTGGAATGAACGTTTGCTAGAACTTCTACCTGTGTTTTCATACAGGTTACAACTGTAGCACACCTACAACGAACATCGCGCTTGCTACAAGTACAATGGAAGCACTCATTGATTGGGGACTGGCACTCGAAGTCGCAGTTCTCAGCGTTCCACCCGAGCTAGTTGCTGTGGTCGTGTCACCAGAGTCCGGTAGTTCATTGTTGCACCTTTCGACCATGTCCTCCACCACGTCCTTGTAATTCTGTCCGTATGGACCACCGAACGTGCAGTCCGGTAGTGTGTTGACGAGGTTGGACACGGCATCGTGGCACGTGGAGTCACAGTTCCACACGCCTCCGTTGGCGAGGTAGGCAGACCAGCTGGCGCAGTTAACGTGGAGGGTCTGCACGGCAGCAACTACTTCTGCGTGATATGCTGGTCCGCATGTGTCAGCATAGATTTGTTCTTGTGTAGCGAACACGCATATTGTAGTCAAGAAGAAGGAGCGAATTGAGACCATGTCTGGAGGTTGGTGGCGAGGTGTTTTTGATGAATAGGCAAATTGAAATGTGAGCCAAGGTTTTGTCGATGTGGTGTCGAGTTATTATATTGGATCCTATTCATACTCAGTTTCGATTTTCATCATTGCACTTGCATAGGCTATCTCCTTCAACGCAAATCCCCACAATGATTAGACCTCATACCATTTACATGTACATGTCTACTGTATATACACAAGCTATTTGTTCTGGTGCTCGCAACGATGTTGATGCCTAAAAACTTGTGTACCTAAAGGATCAGTGTTATGGGAGGTGTTCAATATTCAACTCGGACTTGATTTATTGGCTTGCCTTATCACCAGTGGTGATTCACCACATGAACAAGTTGCCCGACAACCGTATCGTCCTCGATCGCCTCACCACCGGTGATCTTTTGACTTGACAGCCAAATATCCAATGACTACATGTATTCGCTATTCGAACAGCTCCGCGATCACATTTGACGTGCGGCAGTGTGCTACAGTATCGCTGAGCAAACTACAGCACAATGGACTTTTCACTAGCGAACGAGATCATCTCGTTGAGATATACACATCCCAATACAGAGTATCCGTATGAGCATAATCATCTCGAGACAAGGGACAAAACAAAAGGCAACGAAGACTGGCACCGCTACACTAAACACAAGTGATCACGTGGGCCGAGACAAACCACTATGAGTCTGCCGACCAACATGGGCGTCAACAGCACTGATGACGACGCAGTATTGTGCGTAGTCGACGCTCAATGCAAAAGGATGGATGGTGTTTCTTCAAACATAAATCCACAAAAATCTACATGCCTTGGGATTTGTCATGCGATTCGTACCCAAACTGGAGTTAGTAGGCAAGTGTATTAAAGCATTAACGCAGCAACACTGCGTCTTGCAACATATTTCGTACACCGTGCACTGCTTTACCATCAACAAGGTCTCTCAACCTTCCTCATGCTACAAAACATGCTTCGCATCCGATCTCACAATTCAATTTGCTCACCAGCAACAAAACCAACTACTCACTACCTGCGTCGTTGACTAAACCACCACCAACTTCCTTTCACCAACATGGTCTCCACCCGATCTACCTTCCTGTTCATCGCCACCACCTCTGTTCTCGCATCCCAAGGATACGCCGATGCCACCCCATGCGGTGCGGACAACTACTCCAAAGTGGCTGCAGCCGTACAGACCCTCCACGTTAACTGCGCCAGCTGGTCTACTTACCTCGCCAACGGAGGTGTGTGGAACTGTGACTCCACGTGCCACGATGCCGTGTCCAACCTCGTCAACACACTACCGGACTGCACGTTCGGTGGTCCATACGGACAGAATTACAAGGACGTGGTAGAGGATATGGTGGCGACGTGCGGGGGTCAGGATTCATCTACCCCTGCCTCGACCACAGCTCCGAGTTCGACGACGACTGCGCCTAGCGCTACCACGGCGACTCCGACATCGACAACCGCTGCACCGACAAGTGGCACCAACAGCACCGAGTCGGCAACGACGAACGAGACGACGGATGCACCCACTTCATCAACAGATAAACCGACTGCCACGAGTGACAAACACGAAAGTAAAGACACGAATAATGCCAGTAGCAGTGCTAGTGCTAGTGCTGGTGACACAGAGTCTCCAGCTTCGGACGTGTCAACCACTTCGGGAGCAAACACAGAGACTGTTACTTCCATCACAGCTTTGGTGCTGGTTGTGGCGAGTATGCTACTCCATTAACAGTTTTTTTGTGAATGGTCAAGCTTTTGCTGCGAGATCACTGAAATGCCTGGACAAGCTGTTGTTTGACGATTAGCCCTTGATTAAATCTAATTGAGATTTTCTGGGAACAATAAAATACCATCATCAACTTTCTCGATGTATACTGTATACAATTACATCTCGAATATTATCCAATCACTGCGTTGGTATGAGAACCCACTTCAAAAACAAGCAAACTGGTAACGAATGTATTTCGAAATACCCACATGGACAACCCCATTGGACTAGAGATCTGGGCCGTAGAAGGTGTCGCTCACTCCATCCTCTTCTACTTGGATCTACCCACTTTCGACGCCTTGTTGCATGTTATCCAAGCAACATCCGAATTGCAATCATATCTGCAAGACGAAGTACTATGGACTGCGCTGTCCACTTTGCACTTCGGAGGTCCTCGAAATTTGGAATTGGCAGTGGAAGTGCTTCCGTTCCAAGGTCGAGACTGGAACTGGACCAGTAGAGAACGAACGTGTGTCCAATTGCAGGAATTCCTGCAATCGGTAGACGACCGAACACGCTTCGATGAGGTCGTGACAGTCGAAGTCGGTGATATCCAACACCACAGCAACATTAACGACCAGTCGTTGGACGGAATCGTGTTCCCCACCAACCCCCACCTGACCAACCACCACGTGGGTGCAGCTGCGGCTGTGTTCCGACGTGCGGGTCATGGACTCGAGGAGTTCGTGAGAGATCCGGCCTTTCGAGGTGCTCGGCCGGTCGGCTCGGCTGTGGTGACACCTGCATTTGATGCGGGCGTGGCCAAGCTCATCCACTGTGTTGGTCCCAGTATTGTTGTTCCCCGTTGTTATGAGCTACTTGAACTCACGTACGAGAACGCGATGAACGCTGTGCTGCAGGAGAATCTGCAGTGTGTCGTGATGGCTTCGGTCTCGACAGGTAGCCTTGGTGTGTCTCCGAAAGAAGGGGGTCAAGTAGCAATGCGTGCGATCAAGAAGTTTCTCGTGAGGAATGACTGGCGAGGCAAACTCGCGATTGTGTGCAAGGAGGAAAGCGTGCTACAGGCGTTTCGAGCTGCGAAGAGAGAAGCTCTGAAGGACTTTAATGTGCTTTTGCCGCTTCCTGAGAGCAATGTGGGAGACCGTTGGATGTTTTGACCATGTTATTGAGAACGAGAGGTTGCTCCAGTAATCGTTCGCAAGACTGTAGATGCAAATTTGAAATTTGTAAGCATAATGAAGAATCTCCATGTCGTTGTTACCTAATCAAGTACTTGCTAAGCGGTACTTGTACGTAGAGGGTCACGATACGTTGAGCTTAGACAACGAACCATAGGTGCAGTAAGTAGATTAGAGTGAAGGTCAGCCACATCCCTGCAAACATCAAAGCATGAAGCTCACTTTGCAATTACACATTCCTAACAGACATCGCTCTATCAAATGTCTCTCAACGCCGACACGTCATTGTCAAAAGCAACGCGTGGTATGGAAATTTGGACCGTGGAGGGTATCGCTCACACCATTCTCTTCTACTTAGATCTGTCAAGCTTTGATGCCGTACTGAATGTTGTTCAGGACACTCAAGAGCTGCACGAATATCTGCAAGACAGCAGCCTATGGACCCAATTGTCAACGATGCATTTCGGTGGCAAACGAGATGAGGTGCTGCAAGTTGCCGACGTGCAAGTTGACGATGCTTTAATTCAAGACCGTAGCTGGGAATGGACCAGTCGTGAACGTACATGTGTCGAGGTGCAAGAGTTTTTGCAATCGAAGGACGACCGAAAGCGTTTTGAGGAGGTAGTGACTATCATCGACGGTGACATCCAGTATGTTGACAACATTAACAGCACTCCGTTAGACGGTATCGTGTTCCCAACTAGTTCAGCACTGATGAATCCACACATTGGTGCTGCTGGTGCAGTCTTTCGTCGTGCTGGTCGCGGTCTTGATGAATTCATCAGTAGTCAGTCCTTTCGTGACAGCCTTACTTACGGATCGAGTTGGCTTCTGGTAGGCTCGGCCATTGTCACTCCTGCGTTTGCAGCTGGGGTCGACAAACTCATTCATTGTGTCGGTCCGAGTGTCGGTGATGCGAATTGTTACCAACTACTTGGCGAAACGTACGCGAATGTCATGAACACTATTCAGCGCGAAGATCTCCAAAGTGTCGCTATGGTATCCATCTCTACAGGAAACCTTGGTGTCCCGTGCGTTAAAGGGGCCCAGGTGGCTCTGAGGACTATTCAGAAGTTTCTTGCCAGAGGCAACTGGTGTGGCAGGCTCGCAGTGGTTTGTAACGACGACCGTGTACTACGAGCATTCAAAGACGAAAAGGCCACCATCCTTGATGAATTCAACTGTGTCCCTGAACTTCCAGCTGTCACTGCTGAGGATCGCTGGTTCTCGTAGTAAGCTTGACACCAGGTCATTAAGAGTATCGATGGGAGATCTCAAGGACGAGTTTATACATAAGCCTTGCATTTGCGGTTAACTTTTTGGCGATTCTAAAATCATTTAGTGGTCTTCTGTCAGTCCCAGGGCTTCTGTCGTAAGTTAGATTAAGCTCTTGAAAACGCAACTCAAAGGAAAATGGGAACTTGTTTTCTGTAAGCTATGCTAAATTGTACAATGTTGAATTGTAAATTGCAGAGATCTACTTACCCACGGAAGGCCATCGACTGAACAATATATGTCTCAGTGAAGAAGCATACTCGCCACAACC
Source organism: Phytophthora palmivora (assembly GCA_008079305.1). Taxonomy (NCBI): domain Eukaryota; phylum Oomycota; class Peronosporomycetes; order Peronosporales; family Peronosporaceae; genus Phytophthora; species Phytophthora palmivora. The sequence goes on from VOQZ01001458.1 coordinate 73,804, forward strand.
AGCACCAAAGCTGTGATGGAAGTAACAGTCTCTGTGTTTGCTCCCGAAGTGGTTGACACGTCCGAAGCTGGAGACTCTGTGTCACCAGCACTAGTGCTAGCACTGGTACTGGCATTACTCGTGTCTTTACTTTCGTGTTTGTCACTCGTGGCAGTTGGTTTATCTGTTGATGAAGTGGGTGCATCTGTCGTCTCGTTCGTCGTTGCCGACTCGGTGCTGTTGGTGCCACTTGTCGGTGCAGCGGTTGTCGATGTCGGTGTCGCCGTGGTAGCGCTAGGCGCAGTCGTCGCCGAACTTGGAGCTGTGGTCGAGGCAGGGGTAGATGAATCCTGACCCCCGCACGTCGCCACCATATCCTCTACCACGTCCTTGTAGTTCTGTCCGTATGGACCACCGAACGTGCAGTCCGGTAGTGTGTTGACGAGGTTGGACACGGCATCGTGGCACGTGGAGTCACAGTTTCACACACCTCCGTTGGCGAGGTAGGCAGCCCAGCTGGCGCAGTTAACGTGGAGTGTTTGCACGGCTGCAGCCACTTTGGAGTAGTTGTCCGCACCGCATGGGGTGGTATCGGCGTGTCCTTGAGATGCGAGAACAGAGGTGGTGGCGATGAGCAGGAAGGAAGATCGGGTAGAGACCATGTTGGTGGAAGGAAGTTGGTGGTGGTTTAGTCAACGACGCAGGTAGTGAGTAGTTGGTTTTGTTGCTGGTGAGCAAATTGAATTGTGAGATCGGATGCGAAGCATGTTTTGTAGCATGAGGAAGGTTGAGAGACCTTGTTGATGGTAAAGCAGTGCACGGTGTACGAAATATGTTGCAAGACGCAGTGTTGCTGCGTTAATGTTGTAATACACTTGCCTACTAACTCCAGTTTGGGTACGAATCGCATGACAAATCCCAAGGCATGTAGATTTTTGTGGATTTATGTTGAAGAAACACCATCCATCCTATTGCATTGAGAGAGAATGACGTCTATTCTGTTAGAATCTAAAGTATAGACTGTTGGTATGCTCTCAGCCGCGATGTCAGTTGTAACCTTGATCGCTGCTTGCTTTGGTCGGGGCCGCTGATTGTTAAAGTCTCTGACGCGGGTCCTTCCTCCAAGCTGTCAATGCAGATGTGGAGAAAAAATCCTTGGGCGCGTGTGAAGTCTCGTCGTTTATCTCGTTTGGATATCGCTCGGAGTTGACGAAGGACGCTGGTCCAGATTTTTGCGAGTTGTTCGTGTCTTGACATTCGGGCTTGGCTAAACACTACATTATTTCGTGCCATCCACAAGTGCGCCGGTATGATTGTGGTGGCTATCCACCATATTTGCTTATAGGTGTCGGCCATGTCTCCAGTCCACCGTCCAAAGAGAGTCCTGAGTTTTGCATCCTTTTGCATTGAGCGTCGACTACGCACAATGCTGCGTCGTAATCAGTGCTGTTGACGCCCATGTTGGTCGGCAGACTCATAGTGGTTTGGTTCGGCCCACGTGATCACTTGTGTTTAGTGTAGCGGTGCCAGTCTTCGTTGCCTTTTGTTTTGTCCCTTGTCTCGAGATGATTATGCTCATACGGATACTCTGTATTGGGATGTGTACATCTCAACGAGATGATCTCGTTCGCTAGTGAAAAGTCCATTGTGCTGTAGCTCGCTCAGCGATACTGTAGCACACTGCCACACGTCAAATATGATCGCGGAGCTGTTCGAATAGCGAATACATGTAGCCATTGTTTATTTGCTGTCAAGTCAAAAGATCACCGGTGGTGAGGCGACCGAGGACGATACGATACGGTTGTCGGGTAACTTGCTCGTGTGGTGAATCACCACTGGTGATAAGGCAAGCCAATAAATCAAGTCCGAGTAGAATATTGAACACCTCCCATAACACTGATCCTTTAGGTACACAAGTTTTTAAGCATCAACATCATTGCGAGCACCAGAACAAATAGCTTGTGTATATACAGTAGACATGTACATGTAAATGGTATGTAGGTCTAATCATTGTGGGGATTTGCGTTGAAGGAGATAGCCTATGCAAGTGCAATGATGAAAATCGAAACTGAGTATGAATAGGATCCAATATAATAACTCGACACCACATCGACAAAACCTTGGCTCACATTTCAATTTGCCTATTCATCAAAAACACCTCGCCACCAACCTCCAGACATGGTCTCAATTCGCTCCTTCTTCTTGACTACAACCTGCGTGTTCGCTACACAAGAACAAATCTATGCTGACACATGCGGACCAGCATATCACGCAGAAGTAGTTGCTGCCGTGCAGACCCTCCACGTTAACTGCGCCAGCTGGTCTGCCTACCTCGCCAACGGAGGTGTGTGGAACTGTGACTCCACGTGCCACGATGCCGTGTCCAACCTCGTCAACACACTACCGGACTGCACGTTCGGTGGTCCATACGGACAGAACTACAAGGACGTGGTAGAGGATATGGTGGCGACGTGCGGGGGTCAGGATTCATCTACCCCTGCCTCGACCACAGCTCCAAGTTCGGCGACGACTGCGCCTAGCGCTACCACGGCGACACCGACATCGACAACCGCTGCACCGACAAGTGGCACCAACAGCACCGAGTCGGCAACGACGAACGAGACGACAGATGCACCCACTTCATCAACAGATAAACCAACTGCCACGAGTGACAAACACGAAAGTAAAGACACGAGTAATGCCAGTACCAGTGCTAGTACTAGTGCCGGTGACACAGAGTCTCCAGCTTCGGACGTGTCAACCACTTCGGGAGCAAACACAGAGACTGTTACTTCCATCACAGCTTTGGTGCTGGTTGTGGCGAGTATGCTTCTTCACTGAGACATATATTGTTCAGTCGATGGCCTTCCGTGGGTAAGTAGATCTCTGCAATTTACAATTCAACATTGTACAATTTAGCATAGCTTACAGAAAACAAGTTCCCATTTTCCTTTGAGTTGCGTTTTCAAGAGCTTAATCTAACTTACGACAGAAGCCCTGGGACTGACAGAAGACCACTAAATGATTTTAGAATCGCCAAAAAGTTAACCGCAAATGCAAGGCTTATGTATAAACTCGTCCTTGAGATCTCCCATCGATACTCTTAATGACCTGGTGTCAAGCTTACTACGAGAACCAGCGATCCTCAGCAGTGACAGCTGGAAGTTCAGGGACACGGTTGAATTCATCAAGGATGGTGGCCTTTTCGTCTTTGAATGCTCGTAGTACACGGTCGTCGTTACAAACCACTGCGAGCTTGCCACACCAGTTGCCTCTGGCAAGAAACTTCTGAATAGTCCTCAGAGCCACCTGGGCCCCTTTAACGCACGGGACACCAAGGTTTCCTGTAGAGATGGATACCATAGCGACACTTTGGAGATCTTCGCGCTGAATAGTGTTCATGACATTCGCGTACGTCTCGCCAAGTAGTTGGTAACAATTCGCATCACCGACACTCGGACCGACACAATGAATGAGTTTGTCGACCCCAGCTGCAAACGCAGGAGTGACAATGGCCGAGCCTACCAGAAGCCAACTCGATCCGTAAGTAAGGCTGTCACGAAAGGACTGACTACTGATGAATTCATCAAGACCGCGACCAGCACGACGAAAGACTGAACCAGCAGCACCAATGTGTGGATTCATCAGTGCTGAACTAGTTGGGAACACGATACCGTCTAACGGAGTGCTGTTAATGTTGTCAACATACTGGATGTCACCGTCAATGATAGTCACTGCCTCCTCAAAACGCTTTCGGTCGTCCTTCGATTGCAAAAACTCTTGCACCTCGACACATGTACGTTCACGACTGGTCCATTCCCAGCTACGGTCTTGAATTAAAGCATCGTCAACTTGTACGTCGGCAACTTGCAGCACCTCATCTCGTTTGCCACCGAAATGCATCGTTGACAATTGGGTCCATAGGCTGCTGTCTTGCAGATACTCGTGCAGCTCTTGAGTGTCCTGAACAACATTCAGTACGGCATCAAAGCTTGACAGATCTAAGTAGAAGAGAATGGTGTGAGCGATACCCTCTACGGTCCAAATTTCCATACCACGCGTTGCTTTTGACAATGACGTGTCGGCGTTGAGAGACATTTGATAGAGCGATGTCTGTTAGGAATGTGTAATTGCAAAGTGAGCTTCATGCTTTGATGTTTGCAGGGATGTGGCTGACCTTCACTCTAATCTACTTACTGCACCTATGGTTCGTTGTCTAAGCTCAACGTATCGTGACCCTCTACGTACAAGTACCGCTTAGCAAGTACTTGATTAGGTAACAACGACATGGAGATTCTTCATTATGCTTACAAATTTCAAATTTGCATCTACAGCCTTGCGAACGATTACTGGAGCAACCTCTCGTTCTCAATAACACGGTCAAAACATCCAACGGTCTCCCACATTGCTCTCAGGAAGCGGCAAAAGCACATTAAAGTCCTTCAGAGCTTCTCTCTTCGCAGCTCGAAACGCCTGTAGCACGCTTTCCTCCTTGCACACAATCGCGAGTTTGCCTCGCCAGTTATTCCTCACGAGAAACTTCTTGATCGCACGCATTGCTACTTGACCCCCTTCTTTCGGAGGCACACCAAGGCTACCTGTCGAGACCGAAGCCATCACGACACACTGCAGATTCTCCTGCAGCACAGCGTTCATCGCGTTCTCGTACGTGAGTTCAAGTAGCTCATAACAACGGGGTACAACAATACTGGGACCAACACAGTGGATGAGCTTGGCCACGCCCGCATCAAATGCAGGTGTCACCACAGCCGAGCCGACCGGCCGAGCACCTCGAAAGGCCGGATCTCTCACGAACTCCTCGAGTCCATGACCCGCACGTCGGAACACAGCCGCAGCTGCACCCACGTGGTGGTTGGTCAGGTGGGGGTTGGTGGGGAACACGATTCCGTCCAACGGCTGGTCGTTAATGTTGCTGTGGTGTTGGATATCACCGACTTCGACTGTCACGATCTCATCGAAGCGTGTTCGGTCGTCTACCGATTGCAGGAATTCCTGCAATTGGACACACGTTCGTTCTCTACTGGTCCAGTTCCAGTCTCGACCTTGGAACGGAAGCACTTCCACTGCCAATTCCAAATTTCGAGGACCTCCGAAGTGCAAAGTGGACAGTACAGTCCATAGTACTTCGTCTTGCAGATATGATTGCAATTCGGATGTTGCTTGGATAACATTCAACAAGGCGTCGAAAGTGGGTAGATCCAAGTAGAAGAGGATGGAGTGAGCGACACCTTCTACGGCCCAGATCTCTAGTCCAATGGGGTTGTCCATGTGGGTATTTCGAAATACATTCGTTACCAGTTTGCTTGTTTTTGAAGTGGGTTCGCATACCAACGCAGTGATTGGATAATATTCGAGATGTAATTGTATACAGTATACATCGAGAAAGTTGATGATGGTATTTTATTGTTCCCAGAAAATCTCAATTAGATTTAATCAAGGGCTAATCGTCAAACAACAGCTTGTCCAGGCATTTCAGTGATCTCGCAGCAAAAGCTTGACCATTCACAAAAAAACTGTTAATGGAGTAGCATACTCGCCACAACCAGCACCAAAGCTGTGATGGAAGTAACAGTCTCTGTGTTTGCTCCCGAAGTGGTTGACACGTCCGAAGCTGGAGACTCTGTGTCACCAGCACTAGCACTAGCACTGCTACTGGCATTATTCGTGTCTTTACTTTCGTGCTTGTCACTCGTGGCAGTCAGTTTATCTGTTGATGAAGTGGGTGCATCTGTCGTCTCGTTCGTCGTTGCCGACTCGGTGTTGTTGGTGCCACTTGTCGGTGTAGCGGTTGTCGATGTCGGAGTCGCCGTGGTAGCGCTAGGCGCAGTCGTCGTCGAACTTGGAGCTGTGGTCGAGGCAGATGAATCCTGACCCCCGCACGTCGCCACCATATCCTCTACCACGTCCTTGTAGTTCTGTCCGTATGGACCACCGAACGTGCAGTCCGGTAGTGTGTTGACGAGGTTGGACACAGCATCGTGGCACGTGGAGTCACAGTTCCACACACCTCCGTTGGCGAGGTAGGCAGCCCAGCTGGCGCAGTTGGCGTGGAGGGTCTGTACGGCTGCAGCCACTTTGGAGTAGTTGTCCGCATCGCATGGGGTGGCATCGGCGAGTCCTTGGGATGCGAGAACAGAGGTGACTGCGATGAACAGGAAGGTAGATCGGGTGGAGACCATGTTGGTGGAAGGAAGTTGGTGGTGGTTTAGTCAACGACGCAGGTAGTGAGTAGTTGGTTTTGTTGCTGGTGAGCAAATTGAATTGTGAGATCGGATGCGAAGCATGTTTTGTAGCATGAGGAAGGTTGAGAGACCTTTTTGATGGTAAAGCAGTGCACGGTGTACGAAATATGTTGCAAGACGCAGTGTTGCTGCGTTAATGCTGTAATACACTTGCCTACTAACTCCAGTTTGGGTACGAATCGCATGACAAATCCCAAGGCATGTAGATTTTTGTGGATTTATGTTTGAAGAAACACCATCCATCCTTTTGCATTGAGCGTCGACTACGCACAATGCTGCGTCGTAATCAGTGCTGTTGACGCCCATGTTGGTCGGCAGACTCATAGTGGTTTGTGTGATCACTTGTGTTTAGTGTAGCGGTGCCAGTCTTCGTTGCCTTTTGTTTTGTCCCTTGTCTCGAGATGATTATGCTCATACGGATACTCTGTATGGGGATGTGTACATGTCAACGAGATGATCTCGTTCGCTAGTGAAAAGTCCATTGTGCTGTAGATCGCTCAGCGATACTGTAGCACACTGCCACACGTCAAATATGATCGCGGAGCTGTTCGAATAGCGAATACATGTAGCCACTGGTTATTTGCTGTCAAGTCAAAAGATCACCGGTGGTGAGGCGACCGAGGACGATACGATACGGTTGTCAGGTAACTTGTTCATGTGGTGAATCACCACTGGTGATAAGGCAAGCCAATAAATCAAGTCCGAGTAGAATATTGAACACCTCCCATAACACTGATCCTTTAGGTACACAAGTTTTTAAGCATCAACATCATTGCGAGCACCAGAACAAAGAGCGTGTTTACACAGTAGACATGTAAATGGTATGAGGTCTAATCATTGCTGGGATTTGTGTTGAACGAGCTAGCTTATGCAAGTGCAATGATGAAAATCGAAACTGAGTACGAATAGGATCCAATATAATAACTCGACACCGCATCGACAAAACCTTGGCTCACATTTCAATTTGCCTATTCATCAAAAACACCTCGCCACCAACCTCCAGACATGGTCTCAATTCGCTCCTTCTTCTTGACCACAACCTGCGTGTTCGCTACACAAGAACAAATTTATGCTGACACTTGCGGACCAGCATATCACGCAGAAGTAGCTGCAGCCGTACAGACCCTCCACGCCAACTGCGCCAGCTGGTCTGCCTACCTCGCCAACGGAGGTGTGTGGAACTGTGACTCCACGTGCCACGATGCCGTGTCCAACCTCGTCAACACACTACCGGACTGCACGTTCGGCGGTCCGTACGGACAGAATTACAAGGACGTGGTGGAGGGCATGGTCGAAAGGTGCAACAATGAACTACCGGACTCTGGTGACACGACCACAGCAACTAGCTCGGGTGGAACGCTGAGAACTGCGACTTCGAGTGCCAGTCCCCAATCAATGAGTGCTTCCATTGTACTTGTAGCAAGCGCGATGTTCGTTGTAGGTGTGCTACAGTTGTAACCTGTACTACAACTCAGGTAGAAGTTCTAGCAAACGTTCATTCCAAGCTCGAATCTCAAAACGAATCATGAAACTAATGAACAACCTCTCGTATTTGGTTCATTATTTGGCAGTCGTATTTTTTGACAACGTGCTTACAATGGACTACGACATCAAACTTCGACAGATGTATGAGTGAGTGATTGGATAACCAATTGATAGATCGGATTCTCTTGACTTGAGAGAATCGTTCTACCACGTTTCGCCAGTCTCAACAAGGGGCAACTTACGACTCTCATTTTGGGATTTCGCGCTCACCTCTTAAGTGTTCCAATTAGACTCTCAACAGCCAGCAACGACACTATTCAACCACTATGACGACTCGACTCGCACTCTCAATCACGGCTCTTGCTTTCTTCAACGACTATACTCTCGCTCAAGAACTCCGTGGGCCTATGCGCATGGACCCACTAGCACGTGACCGTGAACAATTTGGCACTAGCAACGACTTTAGAGGCGCTGCAGGTGGCACAGATGGTCTTGGTCAGTTTGGTGGCGGTGTAGGAGGTACGGGTGACTTCGGACAGCTAGGTGGTGGTTTCGGTGCAGGTAATCAGCTCGGCAACAGAGGTGGAAACATGTTTGGAGGACGCTTTGGTGGTAATGGTGGTTTTGGTGGCCTTGGTGGCTTTGGAGGCTTGGATGGCGGGACATTTGGAGGACTTGGAGGTCTTGGTGCACAGGGTAGACTCGGTTCGGCCGGTCGGGTTAGCGGTGCTGCACCAATTGCCGGTGCAGGTGGCCAAGCGACTGATGATGATCAATAGGGGTCATTATTTTGGATGATGCACAACGTGGTGGTTTGTGAAGCAAATGAAAGCTAAGTCAAGGTGTAACAACAATAAACCGATTATGTTTTCATGTATTAGACATTGCTGTAAAGTGCGTGTGAACGCTGCATCTCTTATCGCATGAGCTGCACATAAAGGATCGGTCGAGTGCTCATTTTCAAAAAGTGAGCCCCGAATGTCAAAATAGGTGATCTGGCACTAGGTCACTTTGTCAGTCCTATGGCAAAGTTACGGCTATGGAGGCACCAAATATAGTCACAGGACGGAATGCCGCTACGAACCGAGCATGCACCGACGCAATCCAGGTTTATAATCATGATAGAGTTGATAAGTCACTCTGCTCCGCACGCGATCGTCTGTCCCTGTCTCCAAGTTGATTTGTTTCCGTGATTCTACAACTTCAGTTTCAAGATTGTCGATTTTAGATACTTTTTCCGCCAATCACGTAACGTTGAATATTTAAAGCTAATGATGAAATTTAAGAAGTCACACCACTGGTTGCACGTCGAACACGCGGCACCAAGAGGGGTAGCATGCACTGATAGTATGTCTACAGTAGGAAGTCACACACGACCTGCTCAGAAGTGTAACAGCTGGCTCGTCATGCTACATCTTTGATAGAATCAGTACAGTGGGACATTAGCGGAAACTAGATGCAAATTGAATGCGCAACATAACGTGATCCATCCAATCGCATGTCGCTCCTCTTCACGCAACTTAAAGCACGAAAAGGTCGAGGGAGTCGTTCAGAAATCGAAGAGCGTCATCTTGGCCATCGCCATTGTCCCTCGCTGCAAACCCACACTTTCAACGACTTTCCAGCGCAGCAACCAGGCTCTTCTTCTTCTCTGTTATCTCATCTATCTACTCGTGCAAGAACCACTCTCAAGCGACGTGTAGTTCGCTCGTAATCAACGTCTGTAGGTACCCAAGTCTTTTGTCCAAGTCTTGCCATGGTGGAGCACAGCGGGAGCCGCAAAGGCACACCGTTGCCCATCTTCGTAGGCGGAGCGACTGGGCGCCATGCCCCACGCAAGAAACCCTTTGTAAAGCGCGGCAGTCGCAGTCGAAGTGGCGATGAACGAGAAGCTTCTCCGTCCAAACGAAAGGGCGTGCTGTTATCCGAGAGACGCACGTGGAACTTGCTCTGGGCCTTGTTTATCGTTGCATTTGTGATCTGTATGGTGTGTCTCGTGACGTTGGGACGCATGGTACAGGACGGAACGTTGTCAAACAATGACGTGAGTGGGGCAAAGCGAGGTCTCTTTGCAGTGTGGAAGGAGAATCAGATGCTGGCGAAACTCAAGCGACTGTCGCACATGTTCACGTCTGTAGATGATACTAAGGTGAAGAATCAAGTGACGAGACAGGAACTGAGCAATTTAGGTGACTATGAATGTGTCGGATGGAGACAAACCACCAATTGCACGCCAGCAGGCGAACGGGAGTTTGAAAATGATAAAAACTGCAGTGAATTAGTGTCCAATGGCGTGTCTGGCTATTGCGAAGTGCGCAATACGAGAACGGGCGAGTTGAACCGCGTGCTGGAGATGCACTGTGATTCACTTAGACCAGGTGTGCAGTTCACGTGTGATATGTTCCAGAGTCTACTGAGCTATAATATCATGTCGACGGACTATGAACATGATCCGAATTTCTCGTACACGCATAATCAAGACGAGTTCCGCATCAGGAACAAGTTGTCAGGCACACCGATTCCACTTGGTGCAGATGGATTGAAGAATGAAAGTGTCGGACAAATGGAACTTTCATTTGACCGAGGAATTGTGTTTGTCATTTATGAGAAACTGCTACTAGGTGCTTATGTGAGTGTTCGCTCACTACGTGCTTTGGGGTGCACGTTGCCAATTGAAATGTGGTACAAAACGTCGGAGACAAATGTGGAACATCCGCTGCTGCGGCTCATGGTGGACGAGTTTGGTGTGTATTTGCGTGTGATCGAAGATCCTCTAGCCACTCACTTCTACACTAAGCTTTATGCGATCTTCTATAGCGCATTTGACAATGTGTTGCTGCTGGATGCTGATAACTTTGCAGTGCGCGATCCCAACTATTTATTCGATACGCAGGAGTTTGTGGAGACGGGAGCGATCTTCTGGCCAGACTTCTGGAAGCCTGGCAACACTATTTTCAATATTCACGAGAACAGCTACGTATGGGATTTCTTCGGTCTGGACTATGTGGACATGTTTGAGCAGGAAAGTGGGCAGGTGATGATCAACCGGCGGATGCACTACAAGGCATTGAACGTGCTGATGTACTATGGCTTTTCGCTTCCTCGAGCACATGAAGAATTGCGGCTTGTGTGGGGTGACAAGGATCTGTTCCGGTTCGCGTGGCTCAAGTCCAAGAGCTCATTCCACATGACTCCGAGACCGCCGGGATCGGCGGGTACGAAACACCCGGACTACGATCTGTTTTGTGGCGTGACTATGGTACAACACGATCCAAGTGGACGCGTGATCTTCTTGCATCGCAATACGGAAAAACTCACGTACGCGAACAACCGGATTCTGTGGACTCACATCCAGCAGTACAAGCGCACGTCCTCACTAGCGGACTACTACGTACGTGGTGCGAATGGTGGCAAGGTTTTCCCGCAATTCAAGCGATGTTTCGGTAAGGACGTGCATTACGAGAAGCTCTTTACACTCAAGCCCATGAGTGCCTTCCCCTTTGAAAATCTCGAAGATGATCTCCTTCGGTTTGCTGCGGCTGGTGCTGATGTGCTTCGACTAGCTGGCTATGAAGAGAAGGACGAGAATGACCAAATCCAAGACAACAAAGGGGAGGGGACACCGTAGACCAAGCCATAGAAGCATGACCGAGTAGAAATCTGTAGTGCACCATTACTCGAGCTCGACTGAGAGGGAGCAGCCCGTAGTCGAGAAATAGCATAAAAGCTTATTAGGAACACAAAACTCCCAGTAGTTCACGTGTGTGTCAATTATGAATTGTGCATTTCGCTGCGCAGACGAAGCCGAGTTGGAAGATTACTTCACACTGTTGCTAATATTCGTGCACTTGTAAAACTGAAGAATAATTCGTGTCGTGTTGTTGGTCACAAATGCTGGATACTCGTGACCTGGCGTCATGGCCTTCACACGGTCGCCAGTAGTAATTGACCGTGGCAACCCCGAGGTTCATAGACTTTATAGAGCATGAAAGTTTTTGCATCTCGCTCGTGTTGATTTGCATGAGTTTTTGAGACCAATGTAAAGTGTTGGGGACACCCAGACTCGAGTCCTTTATCCTACTCGATCTTACGCCACTGTCACATTCGGTAACCATTAACGACCTTGCATTCTTACCAGCTTTTGGATGGGGAATTGGGCACTGGATGCCAATTTCATGCGAAAACAGTGGCACTGATTGACACGCATTGTGCCATCGTCACTTCACGCGATGTCCGTTACACCAGACGATGCCAAGAACAACCCCAGCTCACGCACGACTCGATTGGGCGATCGAATGTGAATCCCGATTTGCTCCTTGATGGATAGCCCACGCTTTGCTCCATTAAACAGCGTGTTGATCAGGAACAGCCACAAAAAGCCACAAAAGATGCAAATTCAGCACGTGAGCGAAGCAAAATGCTCGCCATGAGACGCGAATCTCCAGCTGGCACTCAAGCCGGAGTGCTTCGATGGCCTCTGGCTGCGACGGCGCTGACTAGTGGACACCTGGCACTCTATCTCGTGGACCACCAATGATGTGAATTTTGTTCGTTGTATCTTATCGTTCTGGTGCGACCAGAACGCAAGGACCCAGCCTAGATAAATTTACCACTGCAAATGCTATTGTTATCATGCAAACTTTTGCAGTGTGACAGCTTTGCTTGGCAAGATGCATTGAATGCACCAAGCATCCACTCGAAGTTGCTAGCCATAGACCAGCCTGCTGTATTTCGAACCAAGCAGCCACATCCAGATCATTCACCAGCTGGGTAAAAACTGAAGTACCTGGTTTATCCAGTCTGCCATTGGTCGAAAGACACTCTTTACGCAGTGTTGATTGGTCCAAACGTACTTAACTTCACCCACCTGAAACGACCGGCTAGAGATAGTGCAAGGTGGAATTTCCACTCGCAGCTTCAGTCGCCAATTTCCCACGATGGAGCCTCCCAAAGTTGTGCAACATGACGCCAAACTTTGCAATGGCGGCCGCATGCAACACAACAAAATGTTTGCCTTCTTTTTCCTCATCGTCATGAGTTGCGCACTCGGTTTAATCTGTGTGGCGTCACTCATTCAGCAACGCGACCTGCAATTGCAACGTTTGGCAGTGCGCAGTCTGCATGGCAACAACGAACATGACGGCAACGGTCTTCGCGGTCAAATGACAGAGCTCATGCAACAACCAGCTGAGGATGAGAGTGATATACAAGACTTGAGCAACTTTGAGTGTGTCGGCTGGAAAGCACAGCGCGACTGTTCACCTGACGGAGGCCCCGATCCAGCCAATGACAGAGCGTGCAATGCAACAGTACACAATGGAGAGAGTGGCTATTGCGAAATTCGCCATAAAAACACTGGAGAAGTGCATCAAGTTCTGAAAATGCACTGTGATTCGCTACGCAACGATGTTGCATTCCGGTGTCAAGAATTTGCGAAATTTTTGGACTTTGGACGCAAAGCAACAGAATACACACACGACAAGACCTTTTCAATGGAAAAGTGCAGGAAACAATTGGCTGAGGATCAAATAGTTGCTGCAGCTGCCAAGAACGAGAAGCCGAAAGTGGCAGATAGGGACATGGTCGACAAAATCCGTCGTGGGGTTGACTTGACACGGACGACAGCTCCAGTGAGGAATATTGAGCAACTGAGAAAAGAGTTGCAAATAGTGGCAACTCCTCCTTCGTCGTATAAACGGGGACTTCTCTTTGTCGTTTATGACAAAATGTTGCAAAGTGTATTTGCATCAGTGAAATCTCTAAGAGACATGGGTTGCACTCTACCCGTTGAATTATGGTACAAACGCTCGGAAATGGATCCGTCCCATCCACTACTTCGACAATTGACGGGAAAATATGGAGCATATATGCGTGAGATCAGAGACCCACGAGCGTCAAAGTTTTACACCAAGACATACGCAGTGTTTTACAGTGCATTTGAGCAGGTGTTGCTGCTTGATGCTGATAATTTCGCAGTGCAAGACCCAACCTATCTATTTGACACTCCGCAGTTTCGAGAGGATGGTGCCATTTTCTGGCCTGATTTCTGGCGTCCGAAAAAGACCATTTTTAATATCCAACCCACTAGTTTTGTGTGGGAAGTCTTCGATCTACAGCCAGTTGACATGTTTGAGCAGGAATCAGGACAAGTGCTCATTAATCGGAGTATGCATCAGAAGGCACTCAATGTCTTGATGTATTACGCGTTTAACCCAAGCATCTTTGAGAGGTTACGCCTTGCATGGGGAGACAAGGATTTGTTTCGGTTTGCGTGGCTCAAGACAGGTAGTTCTTTTCATATGATTGAAACACCACCTGGATCTGCTGGTCTTAAGCTGCCGGATCAGAACATTTTCTGTGGTGTTACGATGGTGCAGCATGACCCACAAGGTGAAATTGTGTTCCTCCATCGCAACCAGGAAAAACTGTCAAGTGAGAATCGCGCGAAAGTCTGGACCCATGTGCAGGACTTCCGCATGGGTGAGGTACACTTGGACGAATATGACGTACGCGGCGCCAATGGCGGGCGATTTTTCCCTCAGTTTAAGCGCTGCTACGGTAAAGATATTTATTACGAGAACGCGTTCACGATCAAGACCATGGATGAGATGCCGTTCGCGGGTCTTGAACAGAAACTACTGAACTATGTACAAGAAGCGGCTCGTATCGATGGCACACTTGATGAACAAGCAAATGGAATTGAAGGAGAAGATGTCGTCGATGTAGCCGACCCGGTGCAGCAATAAGACAAGACAAAATTGGCTGTGCAATCAGCATCGTTTCATATAGTACAAGCTTGTAAAGTAAGCGAGGAAATGCCCCAAGTTCATAATTAATCGGTAGTGGTGAAAAATAAAATCACTCAAAGTGTATTTTGTGAGAACGTAGTCGATGGGCAATGAGTAGTATCATCAAAAGGCATACGAAGGCAATGGAGGTGTCTTACAGGTATTCGTTGCTGCAAACCAAATCAAGAATGAAACGGATGTGTGCCTTCATGGGACGAGTTTGGGAAGCATCTTGGCCAAACCAATTCATGAAACGACTTGAGCGAGTGGAGGTCGTGGCATTTCGGTTGATTCTAACAAATACCAGCTACAGCAGCAATCAACTCGATGTTTAGACAAACCCGAGGTCGAGACCATAGTGCCCAAAGACCGCAGTCTCCGGTTGTTGGATGGGTGACAGTGCTGCTACTTCTTGTTCTATCAGCATCTTGTGGTTGGTATAGCCAACAAGTCAGCTTTTCGTACGAAGGTGAACATGATGTTAATAGCGTGAAGCATGAAGTGATCGTCCGACGTCAGCAGCTTCTGGCTAAGGTTACAGCCCAAGCCGGCGATTCTGGGTCATCTACTACTTCAGCAAAACTAATGCTAGAATTGATAAATATCCCATCCGATGCATCTCAAGGTTCAGACAACAGCAACGTCATCATCAACCCCATGCGAAATATTCCGGAGGATGCACCTTCGACGCCCAAGCCAACGCCATCGACACCAAAACCATCTACTCCAGCTCCCTCAAAATCCCCGACACCCAAATCACAACCTGATCCAAATATTGAAAAGTTATGGGCTCCCGTTAAAACTCTTGCTGAGCTGAACGAATTCGAGTGTGTTGCATGGCGACAAACCGCCAATTGCTCACCGCGTGGAGATCTAAAACCAGCGCGAGATGGTTCATGCGATCGCATCATTTTACCCACCGACTCAGGGTTCTGTGAATACCGTCACCGCAAAACAGGAGAAGTACGTCGGATTATCGGAGCAAAGTGCAAGTCTCGGGCGAGTCAAATGAAATACTCGTGTGCGAATGCCACGATGCTAGTTCGATATAATCTCATGGCAGACGATTACAAGCCTGACTACCCGCTCTCTTTCGCAAGCAATCAGCGTGATTTTCTCCAGGAAAATGGTTTCACGAACGAGAACGCAAGCAAAGCTTTGGTGACGATCGGGCAGAAAATGGAGCCTCCTATTTCCTTTACGCAGGGAATTGCATACGTGGTTTATGAACAACTATTTCTTAGTGTTTATGCAGCGATCCGAGCACTCCGCTCAACTGGTTGCACGCTTCCGGTCGAGCTTTGGTATCGAGAGGAAGAAACCAACACGTCACACCCATTGTTGCAAGAACTCCGAACCAAATATGGAGCATACTTGCGTGTTATCAAAGACCGTCGCGCGGTGAAATTCTACACAAAGTTGTATGCAGTGTTTTACAGCGCCTTCGATAATCTCCTGCTACTAGATGCAGATAATTTCGTAGCCCGCGATCCAACTGATTTGTTCGTAACCGAGGTGTACAACGACACTGGTGCTGTTTTTTGGCCAGACTACTGGATGCCCAACCGCACCATTTTCAAAACCAAGAAGAACAGTGACGTGTGGGAACTCATGGGTGTGCCATTTGTCGACATGTTCGAACAGGAGAGTGGGCAAGTGCTGGTCAACCGAGTCAAGCACACGAAAGCATTGCACACCTTGCTGCACTACGGTCTAACGGAGCCTCACTTACCAGCTGAATTTGATATGCTATGGGGGGATAAAGACCTTTTCCGGTTTGCGTGGATGCGCACAAACTCAACTTTCCACATGATTAAACGACCTGCAGGTAGCGCTGGACTCAAAGCACCTCATCTCAACATTTTTTGTGGCAACACAATGGTGCAGCATGACCCTGATGGTGAAATAGCATTTCTCCATCGGAACATTGTCAAGTTTTTGCCTGACGGGAATAATACGCAGAAGCTTTGGCAATATGTGCAGCAGTACAACATGAACCAGGATCTCCGATACTACGAAGTTCGTGGTGATGTTGATCATCGTTGGTTCCCTAGCATTCGGAAATGCTACGGCAGACGCATCAACTATCACCGAGCCTACTCTGTCAAACCTTTAAAAGACTTCCCGTTTGCTGGTCTTGAAGATGAAATCATTTCTCACGTTCTTGAAGGCGAGAAGATAATCAAAGAGTCTGGGTATTTAAAGTTACGAACCGAGCCTCCAGCTACAAAAACCACTGGTCTCAAGCGCAGAAGGATCAAAAAATCTAAGAAGAACTAACCTGAATTGAATCCATTTTTTGCCTAGTTCATTGATAGCAGCAAATACAGTAATGTTATTTTCTATCGTAGAGTAGTCTAGCTACAGTTCCTCAGATAGATCGGTCAAATCGAGTGGCGCACCGATAATCTCCGAGTACTTGTGGTACGGATAACGTTCGACGTACTTCTGGACAACATATCCAAACAATAGCGCGATTGCGTTCAACAAGAAGCTAGTCCAGGACTTGGTCAACTCGTTAATCATGATAAAGACTCCAAGTGTGAACGGCAGCATCATAGCTATCACCAATGAACGATCTGACAGGTTCACACGATATGGTCGCTCAATTTCGGGATGAGAGAAGCGCATGCGCACGGCAGCACTCATCTCCACGAGTGAGGACAGTGCCGACAAAAAGTTATCTACTCCCAAAATCGTGTCAAAGTCAAACATACCCATGAACACAATAATAAAGAATGCCAAAAGGATAGCCCGTCGCGGTACACCGGTATCGGGATGTCGTCTAAGCATCAATTTCACACAAAAATGAGTACAATAGCATTCATGAATTTGAGGGCATGGAAACCGTCACGTACTGGGAGAAATATGGTGGTGCCAAGCCTGAATCAGCCATACCAGCGAGCTGGAATCCGTCCTTGGCCATCTCAGCAACGTACAGTCCGAGGTTGCCAAACACAGACGAGATCAGCACCCAGATGCAGAGCCACGTTCCACCAATCTTTTGTGCGATAACCGAGTACGACCCATCGTCCCAAGTCGTGTAGTGTGGCATATCTGCACCTGCAATGGCAATGAACGGGATGATATACCTATCAAAATCAGGAATTAACAACATCAGTCCCTCTTCACCTCCACCACCCACTTCAGTGACGTACGTGAACGCGATCATTACAACCGTGAGCACCATTGCTTTTGGATACGTCGTTTTGGGCGACTGAATCTCTCCAGCATATGCCCCCGCTGCATCAAAGCCACTGTAATTCCAATACAACGAACTCAACAGCCGTCCCCAGTCCCGCTGACAAGAAACAAATCACAATAACTCAGCAACCGATCATCTTTAAAGGCCCAAAATTTCACTACTTACATCTTTCCGAATGACGAACCAATTCGATGGTTCAATGAGCGGTGTAGCGTATATAATGAGCACTGCAAAGGGTAAAAAGATCATGATCCCCATCACCAGCAGTGTATGTCCCACTACCTTGATACTTCTCAACGTCGGCAACATAAAGAGCACTGCAAACACTGCACGCATTGCAAATACACTCCAAGCCACGCCATCATCTCCATTCATTGCATCCTTGTCCCCCAGTGCCAATGCCAATAAAGTATCGACAATAAGACATGGATAAATGGCATTATCAATGACTCCAGAGGTCCAGGACCAGAAACCCACTTGGAAACCCATGGGTCTCCCAAATGCCACGCCAACCCATTTGCAAAAGCTACCGTCGGTTGGAAATGCCGTGAAAAGTTCTGCAAATGTGAGCGCAAGAGGTAAACACCAGACCCAGGGGAAGAGCATGACGGATAAAATGCCAACGAATGGGCCACAAGCTGCTAAAACGGGTTCACTACCCCATGGACCACCACTGACGTTAAAGTACGTGATGAGAGCGACGGACAAGATGCCCAATTGACGGTGGGAGTGAGACCCAGGCATCGTCAGCAGTGCATCCTTTGGAGACTGACTATTGGATGAGGTGGACCACAGACATGGATACATTATGTGCTTCACTTTATATGGTGTATGACACGTAAATCTAACCAGATCTGATAACAACATGATTTTCATCCAATCTGTGATCTACAGGTGGGTTTCTACCAATCGTATCGGTTTGTGAAAGTCTATTTCTACATTTCCAACCAATCATAGCGTTTGTTGCTAATCTTTCTCTTTTCATTTGGAAAGACGCCATGGTGACAGCAAGTGACGAGAATCGACTGCTGAATCACAGGACTCCAGTGCCTCATGACAGCACGACGACCAAGCGACAACGTCTATCAGATGTTTCATCTTCTTCTCATGTGATTGGACGTGTATTTGACGTGGAAATGCTGCTCCGAGGGCTTCTAACGCTGCTGGATTTGCCCACTTTGGCCAGTTTTCTCGAAGTTCTGGCACTTGATGAATCCTGGAGAGAAATTTTGACCAATCAAACGCTCTGGAAGGAGTTGCTAATCACACACTTTGGCGGTAAGTTACCTCCAGTTGAACAGTTTAACGATGAAGGGTCAGAATCAGAAGACGAATCAGAATCAGAGGAAGATGACGATGAGCCGCAGCTTATCCTGATGGACGATGATATTGAGGTGGAAGATGATGTGTCACTAATGGGAGAGGACGAGGAGAATGAGGATGATGAGTCGGATCTTGCTCTTAATCCTCCTGCTACAAGTTCTAGGTCGGAAGATGTAGATTCGGTTGCTGAGACGAGACTGATGACTAGTGCTACGTGGATAGAAGGAGTACCAAGTGAGAAAGTGTTGCAAGTGGCTTGTCCCGATCTAAAGGAGTTTCTACGTTCTGCAGAGCAGTGGGTGCAATTTGAATCCCGTGTGCAGATCATTCGAGGTGATATTGGAGAAATTGAGGAGGTACGGAGTCAACGACTCGATGGTTTAGCTTTCCCGACAGCGTCGTCTATGAGGAATCCGCATACTGGAGCAGCGTCGGTGATTTTCCGACGAGCAGGACAGGGATTAAGTGATCATGTGCGGACGCTGAATGTAGCGCTAGAGTTGGGAGGAGCACAGGCTACTCCAGGTTTCAATGCTGGTGTGGCCAAACTCATTCATTGTGTGGGACCAAGTGGCTTCACTGCAAATTGTTTGAGAGATTTGCAACGGACATACAGGAACGTACTACGCTGTATTCAGGAAGAAAATTTGAGTTGTGTAGCTATCGTATCTATCTCTACGGGCAACATGGGCATGCCAGTCGACAATGCCGCCTGGTTTGCATTGTGTGCGATTCAGCGTTACATGCGCTCCACGAACTGGACAGCAACAATTGGCATCGTGTGCTTTGAGGAAAACGTGTATGCTGCCTTTGACAAAAGCAAAAGAAAATTGCTGGCTCAGTTTAACGCTGAAAGCGTGCGTGCTATTCCTCCGCTTCGGAACCGGTAGGTTGCAAGACGAACAAGACAACAATGTGCTTGTCGAGCAGAGCATTGCACTATTCACATTTTATTTAGGTCAAGCCTCGTGGAAGTCGTGTCAGTTTGAAGTGAAGAAGGAGTGTAAGTTGCGTATATGGTACGAAGTGCTGTAATTGCTTTCCCATATATGGAGAACCAGTGCGATAACATGAGCCAGATTGATTCAATTTCATCTCAAGAGGTTTGTATAAGCAGAACTTCAGACAGTGTGATGTTAGAGCTCTATAGGTATTCTAGTAAAAGAGGCTTGATGATGTTATTTCCTGGATTCTATCACGTTTTCAAACTTAAAATATTCGAATTTGAGGTCAAGAGCTGAAATGCCACCGATGTAGGAAGTGACTGTACACATGCTACAAGGTACCAGTACCTGTACTCTAAAATGCACTGCAGTTAGGCAATCGAGCTCAAGTCAAACTAGTGTAGTTAGGGAGATCAGTACCAACAAGCTATCAGATCACTGCCACACATGTCTTCCTGACAGTTTTTTCGGATATTCTTCTGGTGAGCAAACTCACTTTGTATTTGGGATACCGTGGACAAGCCACTCTGGACTACCAACGGAGCCTTGATTACAGGAGCAAGGGCACAAGAAGACAAGCAAAAACCTCAAAACATCTCATCCTCGCAGAAAAATCCACGAGGCCAATGTTGTAGCTGAAGGTAAATATCATTGTCAATGGATTTTACTGATGTTTGAACATGCATTGATCATAAACTGATGCTGGATTTTAGGTTGTGGTACAGTATGTAGCCATGTTTAGTATCTGTGGAATAGATACCTAAAAAGACAAGTTGATCAAGAGTCACTCGGATCCTTCACTACACTTTTAGCTTTCTACCCCTCAACTCACCGTTTATTATGGCATCTCTAGTCAAAGGACTCGCTGGTGACCTCACTGGTTCCGCAGATGTTTGCAAGATTGTCGCGGATTTCTCCAAGTGCCAAGCATCGGAGTATCTTTTGCCAAATGAGACGATCGCCTTCTCAATGGTATCAGTGAAGGAAGAGTTCACGTTTACCAACATGGCTCTAGTCACACTCGAAGGTGAAACTGCCACCACGACTCGAAAGCTCGTGGAGCGCTACGAGTACAAGGACAACACCATTCAACACGTCAAATTTGAGAGTGCGGGACACGTCGATCGTGACTGCGAGATTAAATTCCACATTGGCAGCAAGAGCATTTCCATCGACATTGCAAGGAGTGAGCAAACTTCGGCCCAAGGTATCTACAAGGTGCTGGAACTGCTGAGCCGGGCTCAAGTTGCAAACGAGCGACGCTGGGAGATCAGCACTTTGGGTATCAAACATGCTAGTGAAGCTCTGTACCTGACTGAAAACAGTGGTCAAACGCTGATGAAACAGTCGGATGAAGCGACGGCATGGCTCTATGAAGCGTACAAACGCACTCATCCTCATTGTTACCGTGACGTCATTCAAACAGCCTTCTCCGACCTCCGTCTCGTTGACAAGATGGCACAGTAGGTTATCTGCTCAACTCCTTCATCAATCGAATCGCGTTTTCTTCTCGTAAAAGTTGGTCTTGCGTAATATAAAGACGAGCGCAATTGTCTTCGAGCACCTCGGGTAAATAGATATGTTACGACACCACTAGTTTTTGCTGTGCGCCTTCATGGCCTCGTTGAACAGAATGTTTTCTATCATCTGATGGCACGACGCGACGTTGGCTTCTGTGCCACTAAGCACAAAGTCTGTAAGCTCACCAGTGACAGAACGCTCGTCCGATAAAGAACGAATTGGAAGTGCGGGCGAAATCAGGTAACACGTTTGCAACAGAGCAAACCGAGGTGACATGGCACGCGGACGACGCACCACGAGATATCCCTTCTCCTGAAATTGGGCGCCGTACACTGGATTACCAGCAAAACTTACTGGATCGATATATGATCGCCAGACGATCACAACGCGATTTTCTTCGACGTATCGACGCACAATCTGCTTGACACGATAATCCGCTTGAGTGCCTTTCGCATGAAGCTCCATACCGAAGCTCTCGATGATAGTATCGTCTGTAGTCTCCACATTCTGTAATTGAAACAATTAATACGAAATGTCAGCTTGAAGCAATTTGCTAGTGGATTACCTCAACCAAACTTACCTGCAGGTCTTTATGATAGAGAAAGCGGAATGGCATGTGCTCCAGTGACCTCGAAAAATATCGCCACGCAGCTGTTCCAGTCGAAGTGACATCGAACGGCAATACTTTACTCGCAAAGATCTTCATGTATACCCCATCAGCTCCTTCATGTATCTCAGCATCATTGAACGACGATTCCTTCGTGTCCAGTCCGTTGTCATGGAACACAGCGTCCACTTCTCTATAAGCCAAGTCGATGCCTTCCATCAGTTCCTTGAATATATTAGCATCTGAGCGATCCGGAGTCGACATGTGCATTCTCTTCAACCTCTGACCATCTCCCAAACAACTTTCAATCGCCTATCACAAAAAATCTCATCAGCTCCCATCTCCTCCCAATTACTCTCCACCTTACATTAGTCGTGGCTCTTGCTTGCAACAATTTCTCCAAACTCTTGGCAATTTTAAGTTGCCCTTCCAGGACCATTTTCAACTGTCTATTCTCCCGTTCCGACTTGAGTCTCTGCTCCAATTGATGACTGGCCATCTCTTTCCATACTGCAGGAGCTTCTTCGTCCTCATCTCTTCTCTCTACTGGCTGTTTCACTTCTACTGTAATTGCAGGTACACGAGTCTTCTGTAGTGCTTGCAACTTCTGTTGCATATCTGCCACCTTCTCCCTTAGGTACAGCAGCTCCCGTCGCTCTTGGTCCCGCACCCTGTTCCTCGTACTACTGCGTGACGTTTTGCATGCCTTGGCACTGGCTGTTGCCGCCTTGGTGCAGCTCAGTTCGTCCCCCTTGCGCTTTTTCACCATCTTTTGTCCTGCACCACTCAAGCTGGGATCTGTGGGGGAGCCCCCTAGAGTGGATGCAAACCCTTCCAATGCGATGGAAAGAGCGGCTTCGTCTGTACCTGCAGTCATGAACTCATCCACGAAGCAGAGCGCCGCCGTGAAAGCGTCCGAATCATCCTCAAGCGCGATGGGCATCGTTTGTTGGTTTGGAATTTTGAGCCTATTGAGGAATTTTTGACTAGGAGTTTGTATGGGTTGGAACCTTTTTGATGGATAAAACATCAAATGACGAAGTGACGATCAGGTTTTCGGTAGTTGAACCAATCAGATCTGATGTACATGGAGAGGTTAGATGCAATTTGAAAGGTTCATAGCGAGTCGCTATTAGCGACATCCCAGGACGCTAGGGCTCTTTTTTCTAAGCCTTTAACTCTTTCTAGCTCTTCATATGCGATGGAACTACCAATGCGAACTCCGATTTCACACTAGCTTCGGATTTCCACAGTGCAGGGATTTATTGGTTGAACAACATTCTTCCCACGGCTTCCATCGTCACGAAAAGAGCTATGAAGCTGAGTGTGAATCCCTGCAGCACTAGTGCTATATTTCATACTAGTCTCAAGCTATTCCTCCCAGAGTTCTACGAAACACTTAAACCAGGACTATTGTGTTGAGAGCGCAAAAACATTAACATTATTCAACCTCAAAGTGAAAAGCCCACTTCCATGTGTTTGGCACTTGCATAGTCGACGTCCAGCTCTTGAATAAACGCGTCTAATACAGCAGCTTCCATTTCTTCCGATAACTGTTCGTCAGGAAGACTGGTGGGATAAATCGAGTTTATGCAGATGCCTGATTCTCCTCCTTGTTGTCGTGCAATGTCACAAAGAGCTTTGATGTAAGATGCTTGAGTATTGACGGTACTTCGTAATTTCTGTTGCTTCTCTTCAGCCAGACTGCGTTTATTGCGCTCGTGGATTGCAACTGATTGCCAGAACCAAAATTCCGGTGTTTGTTTGGCATCAAATCTGGTCTTTTCGATTTCCTTGATCTCTTTTACTCGGGATAACTTCTCTTTCAAAGTACCAACTTGTTGGCGTAACTCCTCGGGTATTGACTTCAGATATTGGCGATACATTTGCCGTCTACTGCCCTTTCTTTCTCGTAGAAGTTTGGGTTTCTCAACGTGATCATTCTCGCGGGAGCAACTACTCACGGGTCCCATGTCAGTGTCTGAAGTATTGGTATCAAGCACTTGAGTTTCATCTATCGTGAAGTCTTCCAACGAATCGGCTATGTCGAAGAGAAACATGACGTCTGCATAAGCGAAGTGCAGTCTATCGTGTGGTAGACTCTCGGACAGAATGGGCATGTTCGAACTGTGACTTCGTATGTGGTTTGCGTGTTGCAAATTGAGTTATAGTTGGCTGAGTTCTCGTCATGAATCAAGACTCACGATATGTGAGAACAGATCGAAAAAAATATCTCGTTTTGATGGCGAGGCAACGTATGTTTGTATTGTAAACGACGATTGCGTGAAATGACAGTCCTATCGTAGAATGACAAGCAAACCCAGTTATTAATAATACAACCAACATCGATGGATTATTCATGACATTCGTTTATAGTTGATTAAAGTAGGTACTGTCTCCTCATATTATAGACGTCCGGGATTATTGATGTACATGTAAGAAGCCAAAAGCACTACACACTCGCATTGTTGTCGATTAATACACATAAGTATTTAGTTCTATGAGTGTGTTCTATAGAGTTATTGGCTGCTGCACACCCGCTTTGTTCATCTAGGGCAATTTATGACCACGATAGGGTAATGCAGTACCGGTAATCACCATCACGTTGATTGTGGAGCGAGTTTACGCATAGCTACTTGTACTTGTACAGCCTACCTTATTGTAAATAGTACTGTTGATTTCATGCACGCGTTTAATTGCACAAAATGAACCTTGCTATGGATACTACTATTGGGGACCCGGGTGGTGGGCTTGCAGTTCAAAGCCAACAGAAAATACGAGCAATCCCGTACTATTACAGCCCACAACCACCACATCAACGCATGTAACTCGATCAACGATGATGATTTCAAAACATGGATACGGCGGTATCGCCATGATCACCATCGGCACACTCTACAACGCCATCGCCATGATTCTACTAATGTGGACTACTGACTAAATTCAAAGCTCTCATTCCATAATTTACTCAACAACCGTCACTTCCACTCCAGGGGATATAGATAATGTAGGCTTATGGTGGAGAGCATGAAGTGGAAATTTTGAAGCGCGGTCTACGTTCTGAACCGCTACAGCGCGTTTAAAAATGCAATCAGCACAAAAGTTCGTAGAAATTACGAAAGTAGTTTGCCTATTAAATTCTTCAGAAAAGTACGTAACGGTTATTAACTTTATTAGGTTAAATACGTTAAAAGCTAAAACTCTGTCTGTTTATAGCTTTATAACACACTAGTAACATCTTTCATTTTAGGCAGTGTATCCTCATAAATAAATGTCAATTTATCGGAATCAAAATGAGGCTTAAGTCTGCAGACAACAAAGGCTTACAATTGTTCAAGTACCCCCAAAAAATCATCCAGGCAAATAGTGGAGTGTTATATACTTCGATGAGATGGTAGAATACCAGACCTTGGATTCCTTAGACCCTGTTACAAGGACGTATACTTCGAAGTACTTGCCAATAAACGGCATCAAAATCCCGTGGTAAAAATTCACGTATACAAAACACGTACCAAGAATGCTTGCTACGTGTTTTACACTACGCGTGTTTGACAAATTTTTGACAAGTTTGAGACCTCCTGAAAGTCGCTATTAATAATAATAATAGCACCAAAACACGGTTGTGATAGCACAGTTATCTCTTTGCGCCAAAGCACGGCTGTGATAGCATCATTATCGTACAATGCCATTGTAACAACGGTCGGTGCTTCAAATTGAAAACAGCGATATTGGAACGTGTTAAGATCCAGCAATTTGGTCTTTGGCTACTAAATGTAGGGCACTCCCATATCCTTACACACGACTATGCGTCTTCATGGCTTCGTTGAACAGGATGTTCTCGATCATTTGATGTCCCGCAGCAATATTGGCAGCAGTTCCGCTGAGCACAAAATCAGTTAGCGCACCTGTGATAGCGCCTTCGTCCGATAGCGAGTGCACAGGGGTTTCCGGGTGAATGAGATAGCAGGTTTGCAGGAGCGAAAAGTTCTCAGCCATTCCACTTGGGCGGCGAATCACAATGTAGCCTTTCTCTCTGAATTCTGCTCCGCGCAGTGGGGCACCCGAGAACTCAACGGGGTCAATAAAGGACCGCCAGACAATCACCACGCGATCTTCATCCACATAGCGACGTAGGATTTGCTTGACGCGGAAATCGGCTTGCGTCTCCTTTGCATGTAACTCCAAGCCAAAACTCTCGACGATCGTGTCGTCTGTAGTTTCCAGGTTCTGTAGTGATACGGTACGATGTGAACTAAGTGTTGGTATATGACAAAAAATATTCGTACCTGTGGATCTTTTTGGTACAAGAAACGGAAGGGCATGTGTTCCATCGACTTGGCAAAGTATTGCCACGCAGCAGTTCCCGTCGAAGTCAAATCGAACGGAAGCACCTTGTTGGCAAAGATCTCCATGAATATGCCATCGGAACCCACACGCACCTTCGCATCGCTGAAGGACGATTCCATTTCTCCCAGTCCATTTGCTCGGAATACGTCATCCACTTCACGATAGGAATCATCCACACCCGCCATGAGCTCGGCAAAAATTTCTGGACCTGTGCGATCCGGTGCGGAAGAGTGAAGTCGTCGAGTACGTTCTGGTCCATACGCACACGACTCCATCGGCTGGAAAACACACAAAACATTATAACAACGCCAAAAAATCTCCAAAACATAAATATCCAACGCACCTCTGTGGTCGACGTAGCCTCCAGTAACTTGGCCAGACTTTTGCCAATCTTGATCTGTCCTTCCAGCACAGCTTTGAGTCTGCGATTTTCACGCTCCGACTTGAGTCTCTGCTCTAATTGATGCCCTGCCATCTCCTTCCACACTTCAGAAGTCTGGAACCCCGACGTTGCAGCTTTTTCAGTTATTGCAGCCTCTACTTCCGTCGGATTCTTGGGACGGCGTGTACTTTGCAAGGCCTGGAGTTCCTGTTCCATCTCTACGACCGTCTCACGGAGATAAAGCAGTTCCTTGCGTTGCTGCTCCCGTGCCCGATTGGGGTTGTAATTCAGCGGCTTTTTAGCTTTCTTCGCCTTTGTTTTGGTCGCTTTAACGGGAGTTTTAGCAATGGAAGGCGCTTCCACAGCGTCTGATTCCAACTCCACCAGTGCTAACTCGGTGGGGGACGGAAGACCATCCAGAGCGAGCGAGAGCGAGGCATCGTCGCTCTGGTGCTCCACAGCTTCGGTCTCGACGTACGAGTCTACGAAGTGCAGCGCAGCCTCAAAGGCCTCCGTATCGTCCACAAGATTGAGCGACATGGGAATGTCAGAATATAGTCAGTAGCGTGAATGAAATCTGAATCTGAATCTGATCCCATAGTCAACATGCCAGCATACCGGTTCATGATTCACTGATCTACCGATGATTTCCGCTCTACATCACCAAGTCGGGCTACCAGTACATTCTGACAGAAGCTGGTAAGACAGAATGATTCTGTCTTACCAGCTTCAGTATCTGACGCGATAGAGTCGCAGTTGAACCGTAGCCAGGGTTAAAACCATAGTCGTTGAGCAATAGTCAGTGGGTAGCTATAGTCTTGTACAACCAATAATTAACTATTGCTTGTCAGTATATTCCGTTAACTATTATGGCTGTTTAAGGCAGATCAGTTCAATATTACATGGTGTTTTCCGAGCACTGGTGGTAGTAGTCAATGGGCAGCTATAGTCTAGTATGACATATTACTATCAACTCGTAGGATTGAGTGAGTGAGTGGGGTTCCAACTACTTTTTGTTGAGGTGGTGGATTGAAAAGATCGACATGTAACGCATTGTTCAGTTTCTTCCATGGGCAGTAAAAACGGTCTTTCAGATTGCATTGATGTGTTTGTACACTTATCTCAAAGACGAAGTCAGATTGTAAGCCTAGTCCGACCCCGCCAACTCAGACGAGTCTGGCGACTCCGATGGCTTCGCCGAATTCACCGGTTTGATACTCGTCCAAATAGGACCGACAGAGTCGAGTTCTTTGCCACAAGTACCATAGAAACCACCGAGCTGATAACCCTTGGGGGCAGTTTCCTTACCAATGTTCTTGGTGGGGTTTCCACCAGAGACAGTGTTACCCCAGTTCGTGGTGAATTGAATGAACTTGATGCGTGTGTGGTCACCCTTCTCACCCCAATGGGCCTCCACAGTCTTAATGTACTCGTCTTCACCAAGAGTCAGCGTCTTCGGAGACCCACCACGTCCGCCGTGGTACAGGGAAGTCGGTGATCCCGACGGGTCCGTCAGCTCGATACCGACACCGTTGATGCGCTCACCAGCGCGGATCGTGATGGACTCCACGGTTTGTCCAGGAGAAACGATGTCCGCGTCCGTGTATTTCGTGCCATGGGGTCCACCGAAAGCCTCGGTCATCCGAAGACCGTCTTCCAAAGCAGTAGCAGCACCTGCCATTAGCGCCACGGTCGCCAGAATCTGGGGAATGAGCTTCATCGGTTGTCGTTGCGTGTTTGCGGTAGAAGGTAGAATCAAAAATGAGCTGAAGAAAATACTCTTGTCCTGCGACCTCACGATTACAACTACTATTGCGGAATTTCTGTTTCCGACCTCTTGTATAATCGTACAAACTTATCGGTGTAGCATTACTTCGAAATGAAAACCACGCAATCTTAGATCTTTACAGCTCAATTTACAGCAGGATTCGAGAACGGATCGGTCGATCCCCGAAATGTCGTGTCGATGTTGTCTACAACGATTATTGGTGAAGTATTTGAAATTAGAATTCACCATTTCCAGTTTAAGTTTTATTTAGTTTACATACCACTAGTATTGTCCTCTGCTGTCATCTGGAACGTTTTTCATCAAACTTACCTTAATTTAGTCCTACCTCGAAGGTGCCCCAGTACACTATCACAGGTTTTCAGTATATTATATAATAAATATCGATGTGATTCCTCACGTGATCATTGATGCATGATTTCGTTTTGGTGCATTTGCATGTGGGATAATGTCAAGATCGGTCGACTTTACTGGTGTCGTGAAGTTCTCTAGATTTGCCTTTTCTATTTACACTCGCGTTGACTATGAGTTGCTGTTTTGCTCATTTACGACCGTAAAAAATACTTAGTACTTCGGAAATTTTAATTTGTTTATTTTACTGAAGTTCTTTAGCGCAATTGCTTGCACAAGTCGTTTTGTGATTGACAAATGTATCATCCACGATAAGAGCTGTCATTCAATGAATGACGAGAGTTAACTTCGAACCTTCCGTTTACTGTGAATGTAGCTTATAGATACGAGCTTTTCATCAAGCATTAAACTACAGTTCAAATTGTGTACTTAGGGCAACTTCACAAGATATGGTATATTCTAATTTCAAATACTTCACCAATAATCGTTGTAGACAACATCGACACGACATTTCGGGGATCGACCGATCCGTTCTCGAATCCTGCTGTAAATTGAGCTGTAAAGATCTAAGATTGCGTGGTTTTCATTTCGAAGTAATGCTACACCGATAAGTTTGTACGATTATACAAGAGGTCGGAAACAGAAATTCCGCAATAGTAGTTGTAATCGTGAGGTCGCAGGACAAGAGTATTTTCTTCAGCTCATTTTTGATTCTACCTTCTACCGCAAACACGCAACGACAACCGATGAAGCTCATTCCCCAGATTCTGGCGACCGTGGCGCTAATGGCAGGTGCTGCTACTGCTTTGGAAGACGGTCTTCGGATGACCGAGGCTTTCGGTGGACCCCATGGCACGAAATACACGGACGCGGACATCGTTTCTCCTGGACAAACCGTGGAGTCCATCACGATCCGCGCTGGTGAGCGCATCAACGGTGTCGGTATCGAGCTGACGGACCCGTCGGGATCACCGACTTCCCTGTACCACGGCGGACGTGGTGGGTCTCCGAAGACGCTGACTCTTGGTGAAGACGAGTACATTAAGACTGTGGAGGCCCATTGGGGTGAGAAGGGTGACCACACACGCATCAAGTTCATTCAATTCACCACGAACTGGGGTAACACTGTCTCTGGTGGAAACCCCACCAAGAACATTGGTAAGGAAACTGCCCCCAAGGGTTATCAGCTCGGTGGTTTCTATGGTACTTGTGGCAAAGAACTCGACTCTGTCGGTCCTATTTGGACGAGTATCAAACCGGTGAATTCGGCGAAGCCATCGGAGTCGCCAGACTCGTCTGAGTTGGCGGGGTCGGACTAGGCTTACAATCTGACTTCGTCTTTGAGATAAGTGTACAAACACATCAATGCAATCTGAAAGACCGTTTTTACTGCCCATGGAAGAAACTGAACAATGCGTTACATGTCGATCTTTTCAATCCACCACCTCAACAAAAAGTAGTTGGAACCCCACTCACTCACTCAATCCTACGAGTTGATAGTAATATGTCATACTAGACTATAGCTGCCCATTGACTACTACCACCAGTGCTCGGAAAACACCATGTAATATTGAACTGATCTGCCTTAAACAGCCATAATAGTTAACGGAATATACTGACAAGCAATAGTTAATTATTGGTTGTACAAGACTATAGCTACCCACTGACTATTGCTCAACGACTATGGTTTTAACCCCGGCTACGGTTCAACTGCGACTCTATCGCGTCAGATACTGAAGCTGGTAAGGCAGAATCTACCCCCGAGTCTTCATCTTTAGCATCGAAGGACAAATCGGACAAGGCGAAGGGCACAGAGACCTTGTTTTGATATGAAATTGCCAACAACTTGCCAATGTATCTCGCGAAATATGTTTCGTGGATAGAATGTACAATGTGCGTTCAATATTGTAGCAGATGTTGAGCAGCACTTGTCACATCCAAATAGTTACAGCGTGTACACTACTCGTTCAAAGTTGTTCATGCGTTTCAATCCCACCGGGAACATGGTAGTATCAAAATAAAGAGCAGCCCATCGCAACTTCTACCGGTGGATTTCTTGTCCTGCAAATCCACAGGCACCACTTCTCTACTTGCTTATCAATCTCCTCCCATTTTTCTCCCTTACTATTCGTTGAAATTAGCCATCTTTTCCTCCAATCACTGTCCCCACCTACTCGAATACAACCACAGAAACGAATACGCCGTAGCAGGTGCAAGTCGCTCTCGTCGTCGCTCCTCCAGGCTTCTCTGCTGATGGCAACAGGCGCCGACACGTTCCCCACACGCAGCAGCGCATTGTGGCCAGTGCTGAACGACGACGAGCTGTCTACGACCTCGTCCTCCTCTGCCTCCGTGACTTCTACGTCGACAGTAACCACAGCACCCCAGCAACGTCTGTTGTTGCCTAGCACAACCAATGCGCAACTTTACGAACTGTCGGCATTCCTGGCTTCCTCTGCAGCAACTTCCGGCGCTCAAACGCACGCTCCGCAGACTTTTCTGGACGATTTATTGCAGGACGAAGATGGACATCAACAGATGCAGAATCAGAGCTTTCAGTTGCTACAGGGCCATGAAGAAGTTGCAGTGTCAAGTGCAATGACAGATGTAGGAGTGCTCAGTGATACCGCGTTCTTCCCATTGGGAGAAGAGGCGCGACGAGACTACACGACGAGTTATTCGTCGTCGTCTTCTGGGTCTCCATCAACGCCTTCTGCTGCGAATACGTCGAGGTTATTGCAGTTGGAGACGAACTATGAAAGGAAGAAGAAACGCGCGAAAATCAACCGGAAAGATCTGAATTCGAGGTTTCAGGAACTCATGGACATCTTGCATTTAAAGGAAGACCGGAAGCTCAATCGAGCCAAGATTCTGGAGAAGACTATTGAACACATTGAGAAACTGACGGCAGAGTTGAATGCACTCAAGGCGGGACATTTACCACAGCAACAGACGAGTTCAAGAAAGACAGCCGTCGCGTTGCATGCTCCTCATCAGCTTCACGGAATCACAGGTGCTATGATGCAATCAATGGGACAGCACATTAGTGTTGGTACAGCTTCTGGTAGTGCAACTGGTGGCGCTCCGTTGTTACCGTATCATCCTCCGCAATCTCATCCGTGGAGTGCAGCCGTTGTTGGATCCAGCCTTCCACTACAACCGATGATGTGGATGCCTTGCCCAGTGGTCACATCGTCCGGGATGATGCTAAAGCGTGCTGCTCCTAGACGATCCACAGACAGCTCGAAGAGGAAGCGTGGGCGAGTTGAAAGTGTAGAGAGTGTCACGACCACATCCGAAGCAGTTTCGAGTCCGTCAGATGCTGAACCCACGGAAGTCACCGCTATGGCTTCCTCATCTACTAGTGAGTCGTCTGTTTTCGAGTGGAGTGCACAGGAGATCCCTATCATTTTGTCGTTTTGTGACGCGTGGACTTTAGTATCTGTGTCGCGTACTTCCCGCGGACTCAGGCATGCGGCACGCAGTGAAAAGTTATGGGGAGATCTCTGCCGTGCACGGTGGCGGATTTCTTCGCAAATCGATATTCCTCAGCCTTTTGAGCAGTGGCAGAAGCACCACAGCACCAACCGCATTCCAAACTGCACGGCATTTACGGTAAGATGGGATAAAGAGTGTGTTTGCTGGTGTTGTGTAACCTGACATCTTATTATGTTGTTCTATATAGCGTGGTGGTCAGCTGTTTGCCTCAGGTCGTGCAAAGCGTATCAGTGTTTGGGGCCTGCTTTCTCATCGGTCAAATGGGCATACGACCAGAACGGTATTGTTGAATGGCAAAGCGACTGTCATGCAAGTCGTGGAGCTATTCGTTGTCGTGCAAAATATGAGCCATTTTCAAGCTCGCATTACCGACTGCATCTCGTTGACTTCAAAAACATCGGGTTTGGAAAATGGCGACGTGTTTCAGCCTTTTACTGCTGCTTCAGGAGCACACTTGATGCCCACGGTGGTTGCGGTCAATTCTGAGGCTTGTATTACGAAGGATTTGTCTGATATCGTGCTTCAGCACGGAGATCTGTGCGTGCTGAGTGTGTTCATGGCGTGTCCTGGACTGGAGCTGGAAGATCAGTTCTTGCAGAGGTACGATCACCATCTTTTATCTTTATGCCCTGCAACATTGCTAATGAATCACTTGTTGGAAATGAGTAGAGCTGATTCGTTGAAGATGCAGTGCAAAATCACCTCGACGGAGCGTGTAGAATGCGTGGATATTCGCGCTGTGTGCAAAGACCTCAACGCGTATGATAACACTCGAGAGAAGACACTGTTGGCAGTCCGTGAACGCGCCATCTAGCAAACGATTGCAGGACAAACGTAGACTGTTGAAGACGACATTGTTTAGCAAGGCTCACCTTCCCGTACCCCTACTCGACCAGGGCTACAGCACGGCGTGGATTCGTCCACCCCCTGCACCACGTTTTAGCTGCCCCTTGCCACAAAACCCCGACTTTATCCGGATGCGTCACCATTTTACCATAATCTCCGATTTTACCCATTTTACTGAAAGTATCCGCTGCCGTAAAAATTTACGATAACCAGTATTATTGTCCTTTGTGTATATTATGTAAAACCTACCAGATATCCGTGTTTTACCTTTTTCCATAGTAAAAAACTCATGTACAGTTTCTATGTACATATACCGGATATATTTAACATGTCGTTTTGAAATTTCTTTCCAATTGGGGGTTATTCCTCTATTTCAATATATACAAAATATTCCAAGTAATAGGTTGAATACATCCATGATACCATCGAACCTGCAGTAGATAGCCGTTGGATATTTCACAGGTCCTAGTGACTGTTACTTGTGGCAGCTATCTGCATCATTAAAACCCAAATCACCCAGAAACGTTGTCTGAACAGCAAGGGCTTAAACAGATATTGTGACAATCCCGCGAAAACACACACAACTTGTAGACCCACTCGTGATCAAGTGACTGCACGATTCCATTGTGCAGCACGCTATTGATGCTCTTCGTATTGTATAAAAAGAGTAGAGTGTACCAATTTCAGCTAAAACGACCGCTTTAAGCGTAGCCAGGAGCAGCGTCTGCGCAAAAAACAAAACCCAATTTCATAATGTGTTACCAACAACTCCCCCGTCGCTAGCGAAACAGTTGATTCACTCTTTGGACCTCAACGTTCCTTATACGACGGACTCTACAGCACGTGAGTCTACCATCTTCCAACTACATGTAGTTGTATGTCTGAGAAAAACTGCTATATTTGTGATGCGTTATATCCTGCCCCGAGCATTGTGAAGAAAAACTGTCAACATGCTCGGCGTTGGTATCTCACATGTTGTCGCGATTGAAATCTCCCGATGACCTTCCGGCTACAATTGTTCAGATTTTTACGAAGCATTCGATGGGTTGCTCATGTCCAGGATAGGACTTTACGTTCAAATGATAACGTGATAATGCAAATGTGCAACAGTTGTGTTGTATCTGTACCAAAGAAGAAAGGAGACAGCCCCTCAAATTTGCGGTAGCTAACGGACTTTATATCGCTCCTCGCCAGACAAATTTGATGACGCAACAATGACAGATGGTGAATCGCTCGCAATGTATACGATTCTAGAGTGTATATTGAGGTGGAAAACACACCTCATTACGTTCGCATGCATACTTTTTCAGGGCTGATTCTGCTCCTCAGGCTAAATTACTTCCACGAAGCGTAGTCGGAACTGACAATATTGCGGTTAAAATGGTTGGAGCTATGACACCTGGGCAGAAGATACTAGCGATTAGAGAATATCAAGTATCTTGTTGCTGAGGCTTTTAAGATGTAGGTGTCATTTACTCTCGGCGATATTACACTATTGGTGCACCTCGAATTGTCACAGCAATTTCATGTAGTTCAGAAAGGATGCCTAGTTCTTTTCAAATTCAGAGCTTCCCCGTGTACTACACGGTATTAGTTCGAAGAAAGACACAGCTGGAAATGGGGGAGGCAGAATTGTATTTTGCACGTCTCCTTCCTGGGTGGATCTGAAAAAGTCTTCTGACAAATCCTTCTTAAACCGATCCCACAGAGCAGAAGCATGATCGAGTAGCGAGTAAACCAAAATGATTCCCAAAAGTTGGCGCAAAGCGGATGGCATCTTAAACGAAACCGCCTATGCTAACCATTCTTCCCACTCTTGATCATTCCCCAAATACCCAGCTGCCAGTGCTGCGTCGTGAAAGGTATCGTAGATCACTCCATTGACTGTGCAAATATCTTCAAATGATTTGGGTGATCGCCGATGGCACAGTAGAAGTCTAAGGTAAAACCGCTCTGGGTCTTGTGGCGAGACGTGCACCAATCTACCCAGCGAAGCAACGTATTTCTGCAATACTTCAAGCGATCTCCCACCTGCGCGTGTACCTCCAGTCTTCGCCCGACCTCCCATGTCGGATAGGGCGAAAGCGACCCGAAGTCGCTCGGTCAAAATGAGAGCCGCATCCATGGCGAGCTCCATCTCTCTGAACCAGAAGTGGGGGTTCTCTTCCTCATTCTCTTCATAGGGATTAACCTCAAGCCTCAACGGCTTAAGTTGGACTGGCTTTAGTTCAGCCACGGGGGCCTGTAGCTCCTGCACGTGAGCGATGAGCCCTTAATCATACGTGGCAAACGCCTCGATGCGTTCGATCTGCTCGGCCGGCGTAGCAGCCGCCAAGCTCTGGAGGACATCGCCTCCAAAGATGCTCATCGTCTCCGGACCGAGTCAAACTGAGCATTGGTCAAAAGAGGGAACTCCCCTCTATCCATCTTGGCTTACCTTCTAGGAGCCACAGAGGATTCAGGTAGTCAATCTACCCGCGTAGGCGTGGATTGACTACAAGTGCTACCAAGTGTGACAGGGTCACACGAGCACCTTGCTTAAGGAAGCGTGTTGTCAAGAGTATACAAACTTCTAGTGAACGGGAGTATACAAGTCCCTGGTCTTATGGGACGTAATTGTCAGTTTAAAATAGGTTTTAGAATGATTTATTTGTAGTTAATATGTAATTTGGTCTGTAATACAAATTGCATAATAACTATAGTTTTTCCTATATAAAGGCAGGTCAAATGTCATTGGTTGCCTCTCAGCAACCCGACCTATGTGGCAGTGGTGTGACCCACGCCACCTACGACTGAGTATTCACAAAACGAATACTCACAGAAGTATAGCTACTTTTAGAGGCGGTACCCTATCTGGGGTACCCCTCATGTAACTCCGTTACAGCAAATATGCAAGAGAAATTCTTAAAAGATTTGGTTACAAACAGACACATCCTGTTCTAAACGATGGAGACGAATATGAGATTTGCTCCCCGCGACGTGAGTGAAACGTCTGACACCAGCTTTAGATATCATGAAGCCATTGTAATGCTTATGTATCTAGCCACGAGCACCAGACCAGACCTGGTATTTCCGCTGGGGCAGATGAGCAGATCGATCACAAACCATCGACAAAGCAGGTGGGAGATTTAAAGAGAGTTTTACGATATATAGTTGGTACTGTGAACTATGGGGTCGAGATATCACCAGAGCAGCAATGAAGTAGTAGTGGATGGGTTCAGGGATAGTGACTGGGCTAGCGACTCTGAGCATCGCAAAAGTACAACAGGCTTTGCATTTCTAGTAGTTGGGGGTGCGATATCATGAATGTCTCTGAGACAGTCGATAATAGACTTATCGACCACTGAAGCAGAGTATGTGACCTCATGTGAGGCAACCATGAAGGCGGTAGCCACAGGCAATGTCCTACAGGAGATTTTATCAAATCACGCAGTCAAGTTACGGATCGACATTGATAGTCAAACAGCTTAAGTCATGACAACAAATCCTACGTATTGCCGGCGCACGCGTCATGTTGAACTTCGTTGGCATTTCGTTCGTCAACAGACACAAAAAGGATTATCAAACTGCACAAAGCAAGAGGTGACGAGAATCCTGCAGATGCGTTTATGAAAGCTTGGGAAAAATCATTTGGAAAGATTGCTGGAACTCATAGGAATCACAACCGGAAAGTAATCGGATATATCTTGAGTATTGAAGAGCCATATTCGAGGTGGCGCGTTGAAATGCACGTTCATGTTCAAGACTAGACTCAACAACATTGGGTGAGAAGAAGGTTACGACTTTGTCAGTATCAGATATGTCAGAAGTAGTCTTGAACCCACTCATAATGGTAGGGACTTTAGTGTAGTGCAGGCAACACCCAAAGCTAATCAGTCTGCATATTTCTTTCTATCCAACAACTGGGCTTGGGCGAGTCCATATACCAACACCGACAACTTAGACCCAAATGCTCATCATCATCCTGGCTATATGGTGTAGCCAGAACAGAGATGAAGGCTGGAGGCAGTGACTTTCGCAATCGTGAGCAAAGGCACACCATCCCGCTGTCGCTGTGTGCCACACAATCGATTGTAGCGGAACTCTGCACCGCGCTGAGGGGTTGGCGAGTGAAGTGTGTCTCTGATCTTTCGCGATTGTGTTCATGCTTGTCGAATTGCTGTAGTCCCGGCGTTAGTTTGTAACGCGAAACTTGCAGTAGCACTGCAGGTGAGTTAGTAGAGTTTCTAGGGTTTAGACCATAGCAATGCAAACGTTGTTTCATATGCCGGTGTGTCGACGCATTCGGCGTAGCCAATTGTAAAAAATGACATGAATTAAAATTGGATCATGTCATGCCATAAGTAATGTCGAGAAATGTGCAGTCGGGTCATTCATCTTTCGGTATCCCGATGTGCACTGGAAAGTTCAGTCTCATGGGGGTATGTCGTGTACCGGTGCTCGTAGTTCAACCAGTGGTTCATCCTTAACTTGACAAAAAAACCAATTCTGGAGGGGCCTACTAAGTTTACGGCTCAACTTCTGCATACTCATTTGCTAAGTCAAATACTAATGTAGCTGCCACCACCACCCCCGGCCATTATCCTTACCCGCGTTAGGACTGACGGTCAACTAGGATGAGTATTGCCACCGGCATCTAGGTATCAAAAAGGCCCCCTGGGTAGTTGACATATGAGTGTGATGTAGCGAACATTAAGTTTGGCCCTAAGTCGATTCTAAGGAATCGTGTTCTACGGTACGAGATTTCGACTCGTCAGAGCTCGCAGCTTAGGAGTGGTGGTATACGGACTCAGCTGATAGTTTCTTAAAGAGGAAGCCGAGCCCAAGGACTCGGCTATAGCATCGCTAGAGCTACAGGAAGAATATGAGACCAGGAGCAGAAGTCAACGACCGTTGGGAGAGCCAGGAACAGTTTCACCGACTGGGCTGACAGGTCGGCAAGATCTATAACGAGTCTGTTTCACTAGATATTTGTATAGGAACCAATTAGATATCAGAAAAGGTGCTTAAGCCAGAGCAGAATTTTCTAGGTCCAGAACACGTGTACACGCTTCTGGTAAGTCCCTGCACGGGCCGGATTATGTCTGTCGTCAGAACTCGAGAGGCATAGCTTGTAGAGTTCTGACTGGTAGCGCCACGAGATTAGGTTGGCCCAGGGAAGGGCGTGTTTCGCCAAGCACGAAGAAAAAAACCTGCCAAGCTCGGCGGGTCGGTTGGCCGTACAGCCCGGGTACCGTAACTCTTTTAGCCGAGTAGCCTTTGCCTCACCCGTAAAAGCGCTATCGTGCCGTCGTTCATCCTTTGGTGGAGGGCACGGGATAACGTATTATTGACTGGCTTGATTGGTTGGTACTCGGCGGAAGCGAGACACCGGCTGTCCCGGAAGGGCTGAACCGCTTGGGGACAACCCAGCGCAAGCCAACAAACGCCGAACTAACTCGGCGATTGTTGTGGTTGCGTTATATCTACCCACCTCTGACGGATTTGCGCATTCTGCAACACCACATGAGACAGTCTGGGAATCATGCCAGACAGCTACTGGTCTCCGGGCTTCGGCCATTGAATACAAACGGCGAGGTGGACAGACTGGCACCCCGGGTACGGTCTGTGCGCTGTGTCCGCAAGGTACTCCGTATTTGTCATGTATATACAGTTGGGCGTGGGCTCCACACGGCGAACCGTTTTCGAGCTCTGTGCCTCCACGACAAAGGTGATCCTGCTCCCACCGCATCCCCAATGGTCTCTCTCCATAGTCCTCGCCACTCTACCAGCTTTACCCGCCCTCGTCTGATCTGCAACTACCCCGCCTACCTTTGCCTTTAGGGAACCCGTGCATTCGGCGCCACTCTCCCGTATTACTCCTTAATTGCTCTCCGTCCTGAGGCAATTCTAGAGTGAGGGTCGAGCGGCCGACCTCATGCTCGCGATCCTCCTACCGAAGCCCACCGTCGCCTAACTACTCCTACGAGAGGGCCCTTCCTTACCTATCCAGTTCTTGCACGTCCCCGCTCTCGTGACCTCTTGGCCTCACGCCTTGCCTTCTTCTGCCGTCTCACCCCTTCACATACGACCAGCTCGCTCTCAATCTGAGTCGCCCCTCCTGACGAACTTCCACAGTCGCCTAACTTCAACCGCTACCTCCGAACCCGTGACGGTAGCCTACTGGCTCGCCTTTATCACTGTATTGCACCCAGGTTGCTACTCTGTCACCGCCCTCGCTACTCCGTATCCGCTGCCAAGTCAATCACCTCTACCTGCTGGTCTAGTTTGTGTCTGTTGCTCAAGTGACACGGCGCTACACTGTATTTCCATATTTACCGAATATTTTCTATTGGTATTTTTTGTGTAAAAAGTGTTCATACCTGATAACAGCACACCATCACCACAGCGCTTTATGCCTGTCATCTTGGTTCAACCAAGTTGGTTGAGTCAAGCTGAGACGCATAATCTGATGGACAAATGCAGCCAAATGAAGCACTTGATCATTGCATGTCGAACTAGAACGATTAGTTCCTAAAACCTAGGAATTGTCTGGTATCCCTTCACCTAGTGACCATCACTCATGCTAAAGTTGCACGAACGTTGCTCCATCCTCACTTTCGTATCTGCCAAGAGTCCGCCACGTAGGTCTTAAGCATGGGGATCCCGCGCTTCTATCGCTACATGTCGGAGCGCTATCCGCTCCTGAACCAGCCAATCTCCGACGTGTCGCTTCTACCCGAGTTCGATGCCTTCTATCTCGACATGAACGGCATCGTACACAACTGTACGCACTCGGACGCCGCTGATGACGCCTTAAACTCGCTCTCCCTCGAAGGCCAGCTCCACGGCATCTTTACGTACTTGGATCGCCTCATCACGCACATCATCAAGCCTCAGAAGCTCGTGTACATCGCTATTGATGGCGTGGCCCCTCGAGCCAAGCTCAACCAACAACGATCTCGTCGCTTTCGCGCCGGTTTAGACCGCCAAGAAGCCATGGAGAAGGAGAAATACATGCAGATCAAGCTCGAGGACGAGAAGAATGGCCACAAAGCCAAGCCATTAGCCAATAAGTTCGACTCGAACTGCATCACACCAGGGACAGAGTTTTTGAGTAAATTGTCGCAGCATTTGGTCTATTTTGTACGTCAAAAGATGAAGAACGACCCATTGTGGGCGAGATTGGAGGTCTATTTCAGTGGCAGTGAAGTACCAGGAGAAGGAGAACATAAAATTGTCGAGTTTATTCGACACAGGAAGATGGAGGACACGTATGAAGCCAATATGCGCCATTGTATGTATGGCAGTGACGCTGATCTCATGTTGCTGGGACTTATGACTCATGAACCGCATTTTACATTGGTGAGAGAAACGGTTGTGTGGGGAAGTCACCATAAGAAAGTGGCAGCAAAGCAGATTGAAGAGCAACAGTGGCAATTAGTGCACTTGAGTTTGTTCAGAGAGTATCTCATGATGGAAATGAGAGTGCAACCACCGCTAGATGGAGAACGGATGCTTGATGACTTCATTCTGCTCACGTTTTTGCTGGGAAATGACTTTATCCCGCACAGTCCGACGTTGGAGATTAGTGAAGATGCGATTCCGTTGTTGTTAAAAGTGTATCGTGAACTCTTGGAGAGCCACAAAGGGAGTTATTTGACTCTGAATGGTAAGATCACAAACGTCAAACTGCTGCAGGAGCTTTTCCAGATTATTGGTAACCAAGAAGAGGAGATTCTTATTAACCGTTCAATGGAAGAGAAACGACGCTCAGAACGTCGTGGTGGACGACGACAGCAATTCAAACAGCATGATGTCGATGAAGAAGAAGTTCAGAAAGCTATCATGGCGCTTCGTGACGATGATGATGATGACCTTCCTCCGCCTTTAGTTGACGACGAAGAAGACGAAGAAGAAGCTGAACGCGCATTGTTGGAGGCACTGGACGGCCCCGAAGAAACGAGATTATCACTTGAACTCGAAAAGAATGATCGTGAGGTGCTCATGCTAGTTGGCAGTGAGAGTTTCCAGGATACAAAGTGGAATTACTACGAGAGGAAATATGGCATCAAGCGTGGTAATGGTGATGCTGGCAACAAGGAACTTGAACAAGTAAAGACATCGTACATGGAGGCATTGGTGTGGTGTCTCGCCTACTACTTTCAAGGTCCTCAGTCGTGGTCATGGTACTATCCTTATCATTATGCACCAATGGTTTCAGACCTCACAGATATTGAAGACGTGATCATAAACGTAAAATTTGATGAAGATCCGTCGATTGCAGGCCCACTACTGCCATTCGAACAGTTGATGTCGAATCTGCCATCCTCGAGCGCCAACCTCGTGCCAGAACCTTACCGATTCCTTATGGTTTCACCACTGTCGCCGATTAAGCATTTCTACCCGGAGACCTTTGCAATTGACATGGAAGGCAAGCGCAATGCTTGGGAAGGTGTTAATTTGCTACCTTTTATTGATGTGACATTGCTGAAACAGGCTATCGCTCAGTATTGCCCTGACTCACAACTCACTGAGGCTGAAAGACGGCGCAACAAGTTGCAGCGTCTGCCTATTCGAATTGTTCGAGACCAAAACGCACTGGATACTTTAAAGTCCACCCTACCTGGTGTTGTTGGGTTCCCAGATGTGCTTTATTGCAACACCCGAGTTGAAGACTATGAACTCCCGTCTATCCCTGGTGGTGAGTTCCAGAGCAAATTGATGGACGGTGTTGTGCTTCCTCTTGCTGGCTTTCCTTCGCTTTACACGGTGCCTATCGAGAGCACGCGGATTGCTAGTGTTGGTTTGAACTGTTTTGGTATGAGCTCACGCAAGTCTAGCCTCATCCTTCAGCTCCCAGCTTCGGAGAAATTGAATGATGGAGCGAACATTACTGCAGATGAGATTAACCCACGGGAGCTGTTGGGCACTACTGTCTTGGCAAACTGGCCGAACCTTCACGAGGTGCTAGTTGTGGGCATTAGTACCCTATCTGGTGAATACCGTCTGAAGCAATTTAATCGCAAGCACAACAACCACGGACGTAAGAAGAACGAGGTTATCTTTACGCCATATGGTTCCGATGAAAAGAGTGCGTGGGCATACTATGCGCAGACGGAAGTGGTCAAATTGTTATCTGGGCGTGGAATTCCTGGGAGTGGTGGAATTGACCTGGGTAGGACTGGAATTACAACTGTGTTGCATGTATTACCTCTCCAAGGCATGGTGTCGAATCCACAAACGGGCGCCATCGAAAAGAAGTTCGGAGAAACAGAAGCATTCGTACCTGCCCAGCTTACAGTTCGTAATCACAAGCTCCTGGATGCACGGTTTGAGGAAACAGGCACGCTACCATTGAATGAGCGTTTCCCTGTGGATTCGAAGGCACTTATCACGCGTGGCAGATGGCTGGGCTGTACTGCTATAGTTCGTTCGCAGGACGAAG
Source organism: Phytophthora palmivora (assembly GCA_008079305.1). Lineage (NCBI taxonomy): Eukaryota > Oomycota > Peronosporomycetes > Peronosporales > Peronosporaceae > Phytophthora > Phytophthora palmivora. The sequence continues at coordinate 116,556 of VOQZ01001458.1, forward strand.
ATCAACATGCTGTTACCGTTCATGTCAACACGATTGATCAGGAGCCACCGTTTGGCTATGTCATCGCACAAAAGATCACGGATCGTTTTTTTCCAGGCTATTTGGTCGCCCAGAAGCTCGGTATTTCTGCATCTACGCTGGGCTTGATCACCGGCAGTGTGATTATCAAGCCCAACGGAGCTGACATTGGACTAAACATTCGATACCGAAAGGAGTTACTGCTCCCTGGTTATTGCAGACTGGTTAGCCGTGACAGCAACAACTCCATTTCGGGCGACGAAAGGAATGTCTGGAGAAAGGGCGATATCGTGAAAATTGTTGGAAGCACTGGGGATACTGAAAACAGTAATTCTAACTCTGGACCCTCTCAAGCTAGAAATGGTAGTACCACTGCGTGGGAGTACACTGAGCGAGCTGTACAGATAATTGCGTCTTACCAGAAGGAATTCCCCGAGGTCATTCGTAACCTAAGTCGACTACCCTTTGCAACAACTTATCAAGGCAAGGAGGTGTTTGGTATTGACGATGCGGAGCGTGTGGAGGTGAAGGCAGAAGCAGTGAAACAGTGGATTGAGCAGCAGCGCTTGGGTGCGAGCGAACACTCAAAACACATTCCGATTACGTCTGAATACATTGCACTGAACGCTGTTCGTGCGATGGAAGCCGCCGGAACTTTGCGTGCGACTGAGCGTGCCAAGGCTGCCGATGAGCAGAGGCGTGCACCTGTTGTTGCGACAGTTAGTGCTGCAGACCTGTTCCGTCCGAATCCGCTCGTGAACCAGGACCTAACAGGCCACGAAGTATCTCAGCGATCTTCAGTAAACCGAGGTGCACCAAACTTGGGTGATCGCGTGATCAACATCAGTGCACGTGGAGTGCCATTTGGTCATCGTGGTACGGTTGTTGCCACACACGTGAGCAGTAGGTGTGTGGAGGTGTTATTTGATGAAAGCTTCACGGGTGGAGAAGCACTTTACGGGACTACAAGCCTCGACCGCGGCAAGATTGTGGCCTGGAACAACTTGCTATGTGTGTCAGTCCCGCCAGGCAGCAAGAAACATCACCACAATCGCTCAACGCAAGGACAGAATGGAAATACTCAGCACAGCAATGGTACTACCCAGCGACGCAACTCTGGTGGTGTGCCTGTTATCAGCACCAATAGCCGTGTACCCAAAAAGATTATGAAGGTAAACGAGAGGGCTGCAACTGCTACCCCGACACCACTGGTTCCACCGCCTCCGCCAATTCCTAGTGCTATGCCGGCGCCACCAAACCCAGAGAAAATCCAGCAGTTGATTCAAAAATGGAGCTACGATGGTGAAGTCTCTACTCAAGGAAACGGAAAACCCGCTCCACCTAAGGTAGAGAAGCCTGTAGCAGCGGCACCAATATCAGTGGCCACAAAACCAGCAGCCCCGACGTTAGAGCAAAAGTTGGCTCCGTCTGTCGCGGCGCTGTTTTCAGCAGCTGAGGCCGCGACTCCAGCGTCTACTGCACCTGCACCTGCACCCGCTGACCCGTTGATGGGACTGTTTCCTCATATGTACGATCAATCCTCCGGCGCTCCATCGCTGCTGACGCCTCCGCTTCCGAATGGATCCCCGGTGCCGCAGTATATGAACGCATCAGCCCCTGCATATTACCCAACGCAGCCTCCATTACCTGTACAACAGCCACAGCTCTTCCTCATGCCCAACGGTTCGTATGCACCAATATATGCTCCATTACCACCTGGAGCTTACGCTCCGCCCCAGCAACCGCAAGCTCCACCAATGCCACCCAGTGAAGAAGAGTATCCTCCTCTTGGAGCCGTGCCTTCTTCAAGAAGTGACAAGAAGCCTAGTCCCACGAAGGAAATTCCAGCGGCTTTGAATTCAGGAAAGAAAAAGCATCTCAACCGTGGAGGAAAGGGCAAGAAGGATCCATCACCGAAGGATGACACCGCCACACCAAAGCAGACAGGTGTGCAAGGAGCTCAGAAGAAGTGGGTTCCTAAGCAGAGTGATGAAGCTAAGCCGAAGGGTGGACCGCAGCTACTACTTCCCTCTCAAGTGATGCGGCAGCAAAAGCCACAGTCATAACGGAACCCAAGTGACTTCAAGCCTACCCTGAGCTTGAGACTGTGACTACAGTAGAGTATGTTCAAAAATATACTACTAGCCGCTAAGATCACCAAGACTTCCTCAGAACCCATTCGTCCATATGACAAACAAGACGAGGCTCATCCTCGGCGAGTGAACAATACCTTATCAACGAGTCGAAACCAACGATGGCAGCTCAGTTTTCCCACTTTCACTTTGTAGCCCAACTACAAGGATGACAGTCAAAGCAACGGAATCGACCCAAAACTTGGTTGGCATTGCAACAATTGAACAGTTACCTCGTGGTCAAGCACTTAATGCTGCTCGCACGCCGCGCAGCAAGGACGCTGGTCGAACTGTAGCATTTTCCAGACAACCTACTGCTACTGAATCCACTAAGCACGTTCAACGCAATTCTACCTCGAGCAATCTCAAAAACGGCACCAACCGTGAAGTTGTTCCTGCGGAACCTGAAGCCACGACAAACAACGATGCAGCTCGTCGAACAGCCAACAGTGGAGATCTAGCAAAACGAGCAGCTCGCCGTGTCAATGTTTGGAAGAAGTCCGAGCAGGAAAAACGGGGAGAGGAAGAACGTGCCCGACAAGCGAAGCAAGAACAAGACAAACGTCGACAGAATCATACTGCGCAGGTCAAACAGCGTCGTCGTGCTGAGATCTACGCTCTAAATGCGCTGTTACGTCAACTACAGCAGGAGAAGATCACGCGGTATATTGCGGCGCAAAAGCAGCTGCAGGAAGCACAACAACAGGCAGATCTTCAAATGGGAACAAGTCTTACAAATACGCTAGCACTGGTCGAAGCCGTTGGTGCCTAATTACATAATATATTGTTGAACAAAAAATACATGAACATGTGATTTAGCTCGAGACGTTTTTTGGCAAGTTTAAGCTGAGCAATTTCAAGCACTGATGGTTAAATAAATCGACCGCACAGCAACCAAATACGACCCAAAACATAATGAGCGAAATAAATGTTTGCAGTGGTACAACGTCATCCTTGTGCATTTGCTACGTTATAGGCCTCCTTGGTGCCTTCGTGTACCACACTATCCAGCTCATTTTCACCGGCGGTTGAAAATCTGCTATATCACTGGTATTACCAGCACGTTTTTATCATCGTCCGACAAGTCCAAATATTCTGGTTTTTCATCTGAAACTGGTACACCCTCGACAGTGTAGCTCGACATTGAAGACAATAAGACCTTTGTCAATTCTCAAGGCATTGAAGCCAAAGATAAACGTTTGATGAGTTTTCCTCGTGAATGTGCCATGATAATCCTGGTTGCGATGACACGTTAGCGTGAGTTTGACAACCAAGAGGTGAGATCCGGTAGTGCCCAAGCCAGATCAAAAGGTCCATGTTGTTGAGTAGGTAACGAGAACACATGCAACGCTAGCCAAGAATCACAGATCGACCTCGAGGTCTGGTATCATTTAACGCAGGTTAAACTAACGTCTGTCATCGTTAGCCGATCACGCAGGATTAGTCACATGCCTCTAATCGTATTAGTTTTCAAATTGTAGGCTCAGATGGACCTTGTCGAAGACGACCAAGTGCTGGAGGCAGTATTGTCTCTGTTGGACGAATACAATGGCGAAGATGCCACTACAAGACAGCAAACTGACAGTGTGATGAAGACGAAAAAGAAGCGGAACTATAATCCGAATCGAGCAAGAGAAGCGCAACGCAAGGAACTTCAGGACTTGCGTGAACAAGTTCCACAATTGGAGAAGCGTCTGCAAATGTTGCGTCAAGATTTAGAGAACGTAGACATTGGAGCACTAACATCAGAGAGACTGGAGACGATTGCATTGTGGAGGAAAATGGCCTTGTACCAACGTCAAACTCGACTGAGTGCGGAGGAAGAGAATAAACGACTGCGCGAGCTGATTCGAGAGCACGATGCATTGACACACCGCAACTTACAGCATCTCCTACAAACTAAACAGGGGCGTGTAGAGGTACATGCAGCTAGTTTTCTTGTTGAATTAGTGTTAATCTCACGTTTTGTTGTTGGTCCTAGACTATCGAGCGGTTACCAGATCCTTGGCCTTGCAGACGTCAGTATGCTGTGCCGCTGGAGAGCAGTGATACTTTGCTCTTCAAGGACATGGCAAGCACTATCGATTTCGTTCATCGTCAAGTGCTTCGAGTATTTTCGATCAAGACGAAGTCTGAGCAAGTGACTGATGTGACACTATTCCCTTCTGCCAAGAATGCTCACCCTCGCTTGTTCGCGGACAAGATTTTACCTTACAGTGTCGAGTTGACGGGTGATGCGGCGTGGCAGTTCTTTGCTCACTCGTTTCGACGCCCAACAACTCGGTTCTATTACCACGCGGAAACGACTCAGGTATGGTGATACGAAAATCAGCTTTTCATCTTTTACTGACAATTTCTGCTTAATCGCTGCGTCGATAGTCATCTGGACTTGTGCGAGACGATACTATTGTAGAAAGCTTTGGCGAAGAGCATCGTTTTGGAAAAGTTCTGTTTGATTTTAAAGTTAAACAGGTTGTTCGACGCTACATGGTTGCAGGTCGTGTTGTGGTTGCTTGGCGAGCAATTCTCAGTCCAGACAGATTCAAAGGCGAAAGTCTCAGTGGCATTCAATTTGAAGAGAAGGGTGCACTCGTTATTGAGCCCTACCAGCCAAGTCAGTGTAATGGAACTGCTTCTGTGGTTCATACGTGGCAAATGATTACTCCGGACATTACTGATTGTGCAGTGGGGGACAGAAAAAAACTAGTCCAAGACATGACAGAATACGTTCTTCATGGGTGTAGGCCTGAACAAGCTATTGAGAGCATTGAACGTACGCTTCGTACTCAATCTACGCAATCTGTGATGTTGCCGCAGCAATAGGACAACAATAAAAACGAATACAAGTGTTCATTAGATTTCTATTGTGCACATACCATATTACACTGCACATTGGGTATTGTCCCTTCTAGATTGCTCAATCAGCGTATTCTCGATCATTTGCACTGTACTTGCCGATGACGATCCGCCCAATACAAAATCTGTCAGCTCCTGGACAAATTGAGGACTGGTTCCATTCGTAGTTGGTAGCGTCGTAGTTGGTAGCGTCTCTGGGGTAATGACGTGCCAGATACGCAGTAGTGTAAGTTCGTTACTGTGTGTGTGGAGTTTCGCCGGGTGTCGAATAACACAAGATCCCTTTTCCTGGAAGCGAAAACCTTGCAGCTTCTGACCCTTAAACTCTGCTGGGTCAATGTACGACCTCCAAGCGATCACAATTCGATCTGACTCGACATACCGCCGGAAAACCTGCTTGATCCTGAAATCTGCCATTCTTTCAGGAGCTTTAATTTCCACGCCAAAGCTCTCTCCAACCGTATCATCGTGTGCAATTTCTCCCGAATCGTTCTTCCGTCGCTCTCGACTGTATGTAAAATGGTACTTCTCATGCTGGAACGCATGAGCCAGACACGTCCACGCAGCCTCCGCCGTCGTATGTAAGTCAAACGGCAACGTCTTTTCTCCAAACACTCCTAGACACGTGCCATCCCCTGTATCAGCTTGGAAAAATACTCTAGCTGCTTCATGGTAGACGGAATCCACTCCCACCTCCAACTCCTGAAAAATCTCTTGATCCGACACCTCCAACGGCACTCCAGTTACTCTCCTCGTCCTCTTTTCCTGTGTCAAGCTCGTCTCCATCACCTGCAACCACAACATTTAAAGGTTATCCCTATTTCATTCTCCACAAATTATCATCCTTACCCGTCTTGCAACTCTCGTATTCAATGCTCTTTGTAGCATTTCACGTAGTTTCTTCTGATCTTCCAAAGCACATTTTAGTCGATTATTCTCCCGTTCAGACGCCAATCTCTGATCTAATTGACGCGTTGCCAAGTCCTTCCATACACTCATTAATGCCGACGATTGGTCATTCCGGTGGCCTGACTCCATCGTTGCCGTTCTCAACTGTGCGCGCTGTTCCGCGCCATCTTTCAGTGCATTTAGTTGCGTCTCAAGTCCTTTAACACATGTGCGAAGGAATTGCACTTCTCTACGTCGCATTTCTCGAGCTCCATTGCGATGCTTATTGGTGGTTTTCGTGATGGGATGTGCTGCTTCAAATGCCGCCCATGCCGAACTTTCAGCCAATGAACTGAAGGGCGACGAGTGTTTGGTTCGACTGTGCACACATGGGGGCTCTTCAACTGCCGCTGTATATTCGTCCAAGAGCGCTAGGACCTCCGTGAATGCCTCATCATCGTCGTCGAGTAGTGGGAACGACATGATGTTGAGAATGGACAAGAGTGGGCATAATGCAGCATGCGCCGTCCGCATTGATGAGTCCAAGAATGAAACAGCTGATTTCGCAATCATAGAGAAAACAAGAGAGTGCGCATCTTTTTCGATGATTATAGGGCAGTTGAAAATGGACAGAACCTCTGGTGCTAGTTTTTTCAAAATTTCGCTATATTTTTCCGAGTTTCGAATTCTTTAATAGTATTTTTCAATCCATTCACGATAGATGTCTACTGGAGTGTGGATATTCTTGCAAATAATCATTGTCCACAGCGCAGCAGTCACACGACATGTGTACATGTAGTATTCCTAATTGGTAACAAGTAAACTGCTGGTACTTTGAAGCTTGGAATTGTTAGAAAACATTTTAGCCATTTCAAACTGATACCAAAGCAACTGCAATTAAACTGACCATTCATTTCAATCGATAAGCACTTGGCAACAGACAAGTAGCTCACAAACCGAACGGAAAGCTTATCAAAAGCTTATTGTGTTCTCCAAATTCCTTCACGCATTTATCGGGTTTCACTAAAGTTGTGCAATTTCCAACAGCAGACGTAGTTGGATACACTTCAGATGATATTCTATTCTGACCGATAGTTTGGTCGTAGGCCAGGGAAAATAAAATCGGTGAACCTCGACTGAAGGCTGCTTCGTTGTATTACCCATCCCTGGACAGCATGGTGTTTCGGTCTCCACACGTGGGTGAAGTTACCAAGACGACTGTTTAGCTCAGCGTCGATGCCGCAGCATATTCCCATCTCCTTTTGGTCGGGGGATTGACAAGTAGAATCTGCATCGAGTTTTTTTCCTGAGCAAAGTGAGCCTCATTGTCTCCGTCTAGCGATCGTACCAACTAAAATGAAACTTGATGGGCTCCTCTAGCGAAGACGCAAGAGCCCAGTGCGCTGGAACAAACGGGACTGAGACCAAGAGATCAGCTGAGACCTTGAAAGGACACTCGCGTCACTGTCAAGGAACGTAACGGCGCACTAAAGAATAAGAGAGGTCGGAATAAAACGGGTGATGGCACAGTACGTACTTCAGAAGTTGCCTTTTTCCGTTACTCTAACATCAGTGCCATTATCCGTTCCGTATCCGGCTCTCCGTTTGTACAATCAAAGTTATTGTATTGCTGTATACATGATTCACTTGAACTGTACGCTGTAGCCATTCACGAATGTATAGTTGCATCTTCCGGTCGTTTCACAACGGCTGTGGGTCATTCCTGGACTGAACTGAGAACTACTGAGCAACCTGCTTCTTTCCAGGCATTTTTCAGATCAGAGCTCAGTTGACGCATGCTAGTAGCATGACATCTCGAATGTCCTTTGCACCGCCAATGAGCTCGCACTCGAGTTTCAGTGGCAAGTTCAACATGCCAGGGTCATCCTGGATTCTCTGCAACCACGGGATCGCCTTTCGCGTCGATGCAGAGCCATTCCAATGACTTTGTGCCTTGTCTGCTCTGCACACTATGTGATGGACAGATCAGTGCATGGAGTCATCGTCTGTCCTGTGCTGGACACTAAAAGTCGCAGTACTCGCACCACGACAGGTGTCATGGGCTCCGAATGTAGGATGATGTTGGCGTCGGCCGTTGCAACCTCTGTAGTCAGGACAAGTGTTAAGCTTCTATCTTGAACCCCGTTGCGTTTCAGATTCAAAGGACACTAGTTCGTTTGGCGCCGACCCCAACGCCCACATTCGGGATTTAACCCTACACGGCTCAAGTTCGTGCAGATATCTGCAACAGATTCCACGGGAAGGTCAGTGATGCGCATCCACCACCGCCCAACCAAGTCTCCGGAGTTCAAGAGCCCGTTTGCACCACTCCAGCTTGCAGTCGAGGATGAAGCACAGCTGGAAGCAGTAGCTCGGGTGTTTGTGCAAAACACCGTTGTGCAGTACGAAAAGTTCATGGAGCAGGACCGTCGAAAGGTCGACAACAACTATTGGAAGTGCATTAAGCACGAACGGGACTTGCGGGTGTTTCTACAGCGTCGACGGAAGGACGTCGAGCGCCGCATGCGTCGACACATGAGACTCCGAAGTTTTCGATACCGAAACTCCGAAACTGTCGACTTTTCCGACACGGATAGCTATGCTCCAAGCTTTGGAAGTCGCGACAGTAATTGCAGCAGTATCTCCAGCTTCTTCAGTCGCAGGACAGGTAGCTTTGCAAGCAACCATAGCAATACCAACAGTTCCGATAGCAGGTCAACGACGTACAGTAACAGCAACAATTCCGAAATGGGGGCAGGTCCATCGACGATCGCGGGTGTGGAGCTCCCAGTTCTACAGCTTGTGGGCTCTGTACCGGGTTCGCTCGACGATGCAATGTATGGTGCTCTTGGTATCACAGCGGACGCGATGCGTGTGAAAAGCGCATACGAGCGAGACCACACGACTGATGGTGCTGTGCTTGCCACGATCACAACTCCCACTGCGAACGACCCGTTCCGATCGTTGACGGTGAAGTGGATCGAACAGGAAGGACCCACCACTGACCATCACCGCTACCATCCACTGCACTACCCGGTGACACTTCCAGGTGCAAGTACTCGAGAGGATCTCATCTTCTTGGAAGCTACGGGTACAACCACACTGGCAACGGGAGAGCGTGTTGGTTTTCAACTGCGGCACTCCGTGCACTTCCCTCAGACTCACATCCGACCGAACGTTCGACGTGGAAACATGTCAACCTGCACACTCTTTCGCGACGGAGACGCTATTAGTGAAAACACAAGTGAAGGCCCGTGTCGTGGGTCTGTGGAAGTCTTCGCCCGCGCATGCCTCAGTGGCGGAAACGCCGCTGTTCGAGCCACAACTGCTACTATGGCAGCGACTGGCACTGTTGTGCTATGTGGGCGCATGAAGAAGCTCGCGTGGATGTTGGTACAGCGGCAACCACCAGCTCAAAGCACCATGGGATTCATTGCACAGCAAACGAGTCTGGCAGCACTCACTCGTTCGCTCCCTCCTCATAAAGCTCGACACGGATCTCTCACCGTGACCATCCCCGCTGCTGCTGCAGCAGCAGCCACGACCACAACTGACAGCAAGCTCTGTGTGACCTGCAAGAAGCGTGGTCCGTGGTTCCATGGCAACAAGAAGAAACCAACCACCACGTGCCAATTGTGCTGGCGCTATGTGTGTTCATCCTGCCGTTTGAAAAAGACGGTGGTGAACTGCGTTACGGATCCGAGACGCGACGACCGCCTCGCAACACACGTTGTGCAGCGTGAAGTGACGCTCTGCAATGTGTGCGTGCATCAGTCTATGGTTGCAACGAGTGCCCGGGACGTCGCCCGTGAGGAGATTGAGGCAGATCCGAAGCGCTGGAGGTATCCGTCCCCGAACTCCCGTGAACGAACCTCGGACGGATATCTACAAGCACAACTCTTGGCCCAACTCAATGGCTCCAACCGTGGCATGAGTGCCCTTCGCCCAGTGGTGTCACTGCGCTCTGATCTCGCAGTGAACGACCTTTTCCAACGATGTGCATGATTCGAGCGCTACAGCACAACTAGTATGATATTGTTGTGGCTTGGCGTCTCGAAGACTCAACTGAAAGTCGTTCGAACAATGTAAAACGCGTCATCCCGCCCTGTAGGTTTGTAGTTACGAAGTAGAAGTAACACGATTGAATTCACCACCTTGTCAACATTTTCCGATGGTGCAGACTTGAAGTACATGTCTTCGAACTCGTCAAATCCTTTAGCATTCCCAATCCACCTATCACCACAAGTTCATTTTGATCATGGTCTTCCAGCTGCTCGATGAAGATGAACAAACGTTCACGGAGATTTTAGCGCTCCTGGATGAATACAACGCAGCATTTGAAGAACCAACACCCGTACTCGCCACTTTCAAGCACTCGTCACCATTCAGTCGCGTCACTGAGAGCGCTGCATGGACTGCCTTCGAGACTGCGCACCCAATCACTGAAAACGCTAATAAACATCGCAATGGAGCTCGAGAAATGCGACGAAGAGAGGTGCAATTCCTTCAGACATGTGTGGTGGGCTTGCAGTCGCAATTGAATGCGTTGAAGGAAGGTGCGGCACAACGAGCACAGACGAGAATTACCACCGCAGGAATGGACGGATCGACAGAGTTGATGAGTACGTGGAAGGACTTGGCAGCACGCCAATTAGATCAGAGGTTAGCGACAGAGAGGGAGAACTGTTTTCTTAGAGCTGCACTAGAAGACCAAAACAAACTACAAGAAATACTCCAAAGAACGCTGAATACGAGAGTTGCAAGACGGGTAAGGATGATAATTGTGGAGAATGAAATAGGGATAACCTATACATATTGTGATTGCAGGTGATGGAGACGAGCTTGACACAGGAAAAGAGAACGAGGAGAGTAACTGGAGTGCCATTGGAGGTGTCGGATCAAGAGATTTTTCAGGAGTTGGAGGTGGGAGTGGATTCCGTCTATCATGAAGCAGCTAGAGTATTTTTCCAAGCTGATACAGGGGATGGCACGTGTCTAGGAGTGTTTGGAGAGAAGACATTGCCGTTTGACTTACATACGACGGCGGAGGCTGCGTGGACGTGTCTGGCTCATGCGTTCCAGCATGAGAAGTACCATTTTACATACAGTCGAGAGCGACGGAAGAACGATTCGGGAGAAATTGCACACGATGATACGGTTGGAGAGAGCTTTGGCGTGGAAATTAAAGCTCCTGAACGAATGGCAGATTTCAGGATCAAGCAGGTTTTCCGGCGGTATGTCGAGTCAGATCGAATTGTGATCGCTTGGAGGTCGTACATTGACCCAGCAGAGTTTAAGGGTCAGAAGCTGCAAGGTTTTCGCTTCCAGGAAAAGGGATCTTGTGTTATTCGACACCCGGCGAAACTCCACACACACAGTAACGAACTTACACTACTGCGTATCTGGCACGTCATTATCCCAGAGACGCTACCAACTATGACGCTACCAACTACGAATGGAACCAGTCCTCAATTTGTCCAGGAGCTGACAGATTTTGTATTGGGCGGATCGTCATCAGCAAGTACAGTGCAAATGATCGAGAATACGCTGATTGATACTTTAACGTGGGAAAAGCAGGTTTAAATCGCATTATTTGGAGAATATCATTCATAACATCAAACTCCATTTTAACCGATTTTCTCGTTTAACATTCCGGCGGTTTGAACTTGAAGTACAGTACCAGTCAGCAAATCGATATGAATCGTGTTTGAAACATTTGAATCGCGTGTTTTAACCTCACAAAAAGCGTTTTCTCTTCCCATGGCCTTCCAGCTGCTCGACGAAGATGACCAGACCTTCACGGAGGTCCTCGCGCTCTTGGACGAGTATACAGCGGCATTTGAAGAGCCTATACCTCTACACAGTCGAACCAAGCAGTCGTCTCCATTCACTTGCGTGTCTGAGAGTTCGGCATGGGCGGCATTTGAAGCAGCACATCCCATCACGAAAAACGCCAGTAAACATCGCAATGGAGCGCGAGAAATGCGACGTAGAGAGGTGCAATTCCTTCGGACATGTGTCAAGGGACTGGAGGCGCAGCTACATGCGTTGAAAGAGGAGGCGGAGCAACGTGCACAAGTGAGGAATACTACTACAGCTCTGGAAGACATGGACGTTCCCACTGCGTTGATGACTATGTGGAGGGACCTCGCAACGCGCCAATTGGACCGTAGATTGGCATCGGAACGGGAGAATAATCGACTGAAAAGTGCACTAGAAGCTCATAATAAATTACGAGAAATACTGCAACAAGCGATCAATACGAAAATTGGACGAGAGGTAGGAAGAAAAATTGGAAAAGAGTGAAAGTAATAACGTGTATACTGCTGTAGGTGATGGAAACGAGCTTGACGCATGAAAAGAGGACGCGACGAGTGCATGGTGTACCGTTGGAAGCGTCGGATCAAGACATTTTTCAAGAACTGGAAGTTGGAGTGGATGCTGTGTATCACGAAACAGGGAAGGTGTTTTTTCAAGGTGATACCAGTGACGGCGCGTGTTTGGGTGTGTTTGGAGAGAAAATGTTACCGTTTGATGTACACACGACGGCTGAAGCTGCGTGGAGGTGTTTGGCAAACTCGTTTCATCATGATAAATGTAGCTTTTCGTACAGCAGAGAGAGGAGGAAAAACGACGCGGGTGACGTGACACATGATGATACGGTTGGGGAAAGTTTCGGTGTGGAGATTAAAGCGCCCGAGAGATTGGCAGCCTTCCGGATCAAGCAAGTGTTTCGACGATATGTGGAACCAGATCGGATTGTGATTGCGTGGAGATCTCTTATCGAAACGACTGAATTTAAAGGACAAAAGTTGTACGGGGTTCGTTTTCAGGAGAAAGGTTTGTGTGTTATTCGACACCCACCGAAGCTGCAATCGCTAAGCAACGAGTTCACTCAGCTGCGTATTTGGCACGTCATCACACCAGAGAATCAGACGACTCCAAACTCAGAAGATGTTGGCTCGGAATTCATTCAGGACCTCACAGATTTCGTGCTGGGTGTGTCTTCATCTGCAAGTACAGTGCAGACGATCGAAAATATGCTAATTGATGCTCAATTCGCTTGGCGCTGTACTAGCAGCTTTGAACGTGAGGAACAGGTTTGATCATTGTAATTTCAGATGACACCAGGGCTCAGCAATGTACAATGCTATACTCAATAGTTTTAACTGAGTTATATATTCATTCCTCATCAAAACCGAACAACATTTGAAAGTAACAACATTCTCGTCATCATTCGTGCTTTCATCCCTAAGGCGTGTGTTTCACGTTAAGCAGCTTGCTTACGCTTAGTTCAATCAGTTCGTAATCAATACGTGATGACCACGAGAAGATTGCTAAACTATCATCGGTGGTTCCGAAACTGATCACTTTTAAATTGGCCAACAACCCCGAACACAAGAACCACTTCCAGTGCACAAAGTACACATCATGGCAGTCAAGGGCTTCGTTTTCAAGTCGGCTAAGGAGCAGAACAAACCAGCGAGTAAATTCCGCAACTTCATCGAGCGCAGCAGCAGTGCTACGTTTCCTGCGGGTAAAATTTGAAATCTTGGAACTGATGAAGATGAAACTAATTCGAGTTGTTTTGCTACTTTAAAGAGAAGGATCGATACCACCTTTACGTTTCGTACGCGTGTCCATGGGCATCTCGCTGCCTTAGTGCATTGTACCTGAAAGGACTTGACAGTATCATCGGGTTGTCTATTGTTCATCCGTTGATGCAACGCACGCGTCCAAATGACGAGGATGACACGCACACTGGCTGGACGTTCGTGGATCCAGCTACCACACCTTCGCTTACCGGCCCAACCGGTCACGGAACGTACTCGTCCAAGGGCTGCATCCCCGACACGATCAATAACGCACGTTTCGTCCGTGATCTCTACGAAAAATGCACTTTGGAGAAAACGGCGTATTCTGTGCCGCTATTGTGGGACAAGAAGAAGAGCACCATCGTCTCAAACGACTCTGCGGATATCGTGCGCATGTTCAACAGTGCTTTTGTCGATCTCGTTCCTTCCAAGTTGGACTTGTACCCGGAAGAACTCCGTACGGAAATCGACGAGATCAACGACTGGATCTACAACGACATCAGTCATGGCGTCTACAAGTGCGGGTTTGCCGGAAACCAGGAACTCTACGACACTGCCGTCGACAAGGTGTTTGCCGGTCTAGATCGTGCTGAGGACATTTTGTCGAAGCACCGATTCCTGGTTGGTGATCGGTTCACAGAAGCGGATATCAAACTATTCCCGACTCTGGTGCGCTTCGATGAGGTCTACGCAGTGCATTTCAAAGCCAACAAGAAACTCATCGAGCAGTATCCGAACCTGAGCAATGTACGTCTTGTGATGGGGGTGAAGTGTGTATTGATTTGACTAACTTGATGTGTTCCTAGTACGTCCGTGACATCTACCAATTGCCTCACATGGCAAAGACTGTTGTGATGCCCCACATTGTTAATCACTACTATGGCTCCCACACGCACTTGAATCCATTCGGAATCGTCCCAATCGGTCCCAATCTCGACTTTACACGTCCTCATGATCGCAATCGCTTCACAAACGCAATTGCACCATCGATTGAATAACTTGATCGTGAAGTACGGTACTTCAGTATGAAAAGCACAATCAAACACATTTTCACTTTCGACTACCACATCCTAAATTCGTGTGCATATCATGTATGTCTAAACTCGCAGTTTTTACTTCCTGCATAGGTAAAAAATGCTTAGTTCTGACATACTCTTTTGGACGAACTAGCGTTTTCTTCTGCATACAGGTAAAAAACACTAGTTCTGACATACTCTTTTGGACGAACTAGGACAGAAATTAACGCCAGTGACAGAAGTTAACACTGATACGTGGACGCTTGCCAAGATCGAAAACATTTGCAGATTTTAACGACGCGTCACATCTGATCGAGTCTTCATGCGCGTATACGGTCTCTTCGCAGGCGTTCTGTGCTTGCTCTGCTCTCTCAGTGTACGTGTCTCCCTTCACACTACGTCCTTACCAACGCGTGTGTTGTACTTCGCTCTAGCACGCGAGATTTCGTCAATTTTCCACTTTTTAACACACTAATCCGTTAAATAATCAATGTTTTATCACGTTTTAGCACGTGGAAGGCACTCCTGACACTGTGGCAAAGGTCCGCGTAGCTGCTGACAATGCATTCGCCGGTGGAGACATGAAAACGGTGTGGAATTCGTTTAAAACTCGATTAAACACGCTGCTCATGCTTGTTTTATTCATTAGGCCATCTCCATGCTGTCCAAGCTCATTGAGATGGAACCCAAGAACGAACGCAACTTCTACAAGCGCTTCCGGGCTTATCTCAGTGAACGCAAGTACTCGCACGCTCTGTCGGACCTGTCATCGTCGCTGGATGTGAATCCCAAGTACAAACAAGGAATGCTACAGCGTGGCAAGCTCTTGATGATGCTGGGACAATGTGCCGAGGCGACACGAGACTTTCAACACTTTGTAGAGTATGTTAGTGAAGTTTTAGAGGTCATTGGGGAGTTTTTGGTGCTGATGGATAGTGATTTTTTGGTGGGTAGGTTGTATCCGAAGGATGCTGCTGGACCGGAGCAACTGGATAAGAGTAGGGAGTGTGCTTCTTACATTGATGAAGCGGAGAAAGCACACAGTCGTGGGGATTACCAGTCGGCGTACACGTACTTGACGCAGGTGTTGGAAGGATCAGCCATCTCGAGCGTACCGTTGTTGCTGGAACGTGCACAACTCAGTGTGTCGCTTCAGAACCCGTACGATGCCATTGCGGATCTTGGTACAATTTTGAAACTGGATCCGTCCAACCTCATTGCGTTGCAGATGCGTGGTGAGGTACTGTACTCGCTTGGAGATAAGCAGTCGCTCGAGGCAGCACAGTCACACTATCGTCAGGGGTTGCATTCAGACCCAGAGCACAAAGGCATTAAGTCATTGTACAGGAGATTGAAGAAGGTGTTGAAATACATGAACCGTGCTGAGGACGCCATGCAGCGTGGTGCACATGCAGAGGCGGTCGATGAGTGGCACTCGGTACTGGACGTGGATCCGCAGCACTTGGTGATGAACAAAGAATTCTATTTGCAGTTGTGCGTGAGTGAGCTGCACTTGAAACATTTCTCTGAGGCACGTGACGCCTGTGAAAAGGTAGTCAGCATTGACGATGGCTACGCACTAGCATTCGCCAAGTTGAGCGAAGCGCAGATTGGGCTTGAGCTGTATGAAGAGGCTGTGCGATCGGCAAATCGAGCGTCGGAGCTGGACAACTCAAATCACGAATTTAAGGAGAAGGTTGCTCAAGCCGAGGCTGCATTAAAACAGAGCAAGACTAAGAACTACTACAAGATTCTGGGTGTGTCACGCAACTCAGAAGCTAAAGAGATCAAAAAGGCCTACCGCAAGCAGGCACTGGAATGGCATCCGGATAAGCACACCGATAAGGACGAGGCAGAACGAGAAGAGGTGGAGAAGAGATTTCACGATATCGCTGAAGCTTACGAGATTCTGTCTAACGAAGAAACGCGCGCAAAATACGATCGTGGCGAGGACGTCACTGGCAACCCACAGCAGCAACAGCAGCATAATCCCTTCAGTAACGCTCACTTTTTCCAGCAGGGTGGTCGCACCTTCCACTTCAACTTCGGAGGTTAGACAAGCATTCTTTGAAACGCTGTGGTTACCCAAATGAAGTGTTAGCAGAGGATAAGCCGAGCAGTTGAGGACGAAGAAAACGCTGTCACAAAGTGTATCTAGTGTGAGGAGCATTGGGCATCATCATTTCCTTACCAACAATGGTGTTTGCCCTTTTAACAAAGTTGCAATTAACTTTGTCAGTCTCACAAAAAGGTTCTTACACGAGATGCATGAAATGTGTCACCCGTTCGAAGTTTGCACCACATACAAGTATCATGGATTCTCCAAACGAATGATCTTGCACTCAGGTATGATGATTTCATTGTTGTTGCTACCATAATTGCACGCCCGTGTTATTCTGTATGGTAATCTTCTGCAGAAACACTACATTCTGAAACACGCACCTTGGGATAACTTTTCACTTCATCGTTGTTGCACTGGTTTGTTGTCAATGGCGCGGTGTCTGTCATTCATTACGTGTTTGAACGTGATGAGAGGTTTTTCATCCAGGAGGACAGTTCCACTACTCGTGTTCGATGACACCAGTGAAAACCACAGAAAATACAGTGTCTTAGTGCGCCGCTACTGAGATCCTTTTCTCCTGTACGACTTGATCCAGAGTTTGATCCTCAAGCACCTGCAGGCGCGAGATGATCATGTTTTGGTACAGCTTTGCAAGAAACTCGAGTTGTGCATCGTAATTCCCGTTGGGATGCACACCTCTAATTGTTGGCTATAGTCCAAACACACACTGGTGCTCTCGTTCAATGGCTGGATATAACCCCAGCCTTGTTCCTGTGTCTGTACGTCACGCATGTCGCCCACAACTGGCCAGTCCACGAGGAGACTCCAAACTTGCACGATCCGGTCTTTCTCGATGAACTGCTTCATCACCATTCGCATCGTACACACATGGTCGTCCACCACCACTTGGTCATTCTGAATAGCGATACGAGAGACCAAATCCAGTGGTAGTTCCTACGTCACATCAGTCAGATCAGCATTAACAAACAGCGTTCATCAGAGGTAGGTACTAGTTTCTTGATGGTTTGTCGAGTTCCCATTACTGCACTTTCATCGCTTTCCACAATTTTCCACAACGAAGTCACCAGGGCAGAACTTTTGAAAAGGCAGTCGAACTCGAGTGCGAGATCTCAATAAATGCTCATTTCCACCATTCGATCGAGAGATCCAAGAATCAGCCACGTCCGAGTTGCTTCCATCCAAGTTTGCAAGTCGGAGAACGCATGGACTCTATAGATCCCATTAGAGTGTCTCTATTTAATGGAATAGGGAAGTTATTTACTTGATTCTTATTGGATACAGAGTTTCTACCAATGAATGCAGGATGTGACATGGACATGAATGATTACACCTTGTGCCATTGCCATCATCAAGAGATTCAGCTGCAAAAGAGCTCATTGACATAGTGGAAGTCGGAATGATAGACAGCGAGGTGATTCACGTCCTGGACGCGTTTCTTCAAGATATGAATGAGCTGGAGCATCGAGGACAAGGCAAAAAGCCGTCAACCAAAGCAGTTGGCTCGACAGAGGCTCGAAAAAAGCGAATTCCTTCTTGGTTACGGAGAAAACACGAGTTGATTGCATTACGCCAGCAGAGCCAAGAGATGGAGACTCGGGTAGAGTTTCTCAAGCTCCGGCAGGTAAAACGACGCAGCATTGTCCAGCAACAACGCAATGGACTGCGTAGAATCAAAGTACTGGTAGATAGGGAACTTCAGAGACGGAGACAGGCAGAACACGAGAATGCAGCGTTGAAATGTCATGTTAGAACGTGCATGCGGCTTTGTAGCGCGTTTCGAGCAGCAATTACGACGACTCTAGTCAGCCAAGCATCGCTGAATACTGTCGTACCGGGATCACTCCACCAGTTGCGGATCAGTAGCACGCACACATTTAATATGCTGGAGAAACGAGTCGACAGACGATTTCAAGCGGTTCAAGTGATTCTAGATGAAATTCAGCATACTTCAGTGACTTTGGATGAAGAACAGATACAGATCAATAGTGGAAATGATGAAGCAGCTACTGTGATGGAGTACAAGTGTGCCAGAGTACTGCCGTTCGATGAAAGATCCACGTCTAATGCAGCTTGGAATATTGTCGAAATCGGTGGTGTGACTCAGAAACAAGGTTCACAAGTCGTGAGACGCTCAAATGACGTCTATGCGGTTGATTCTCGCTTTGCGGTTCCTCTAGACCACGAGGAGCTTGTGATGGTAGATGTTCATTGTGTGGTAAAGCGATTTGTGGTTCCAGAGGGGGTTCTGTTGTTAGCAGAGGCGAACTCAGACTGGTTCGCTCACCGTGGAGCTTCAGCGCTATGGGACCAGCAGTCTCACGAGTCAATATGGTGTGTGGTTCGTGGGGTTCCTCAGGAACCCGCATGTCAATTGAAAGCAGTGGCGCGTAGTGAAGCTGTTCGACAGGCTTCACATTTTACTCAAGATACTGAACCTTTATTGCGTGATCACGCGCTTTTCTCGTTTCGCGAACTCATCGTCTCTCAAGGCCAATTTTTAGAGAACTCGTTGTGGGATTCAGCTCGCAATGCTCAACTGCAACAGACTCTGTCCTTGTGATCACGTTTCAATGACAGATCTGCCAAGACTGGATTTTCGAATGCGCCGTCATCAATTCCTGGTTCAGGGATCACTTTGGGATTGTTATTGATCCAGACGCAGTGACAAGTTCGAAATGAACGGTAAGGAGGCTGATGTAGCTGACAATATTCACGTCATGGACATGTTTTTGCGAGATATGAATGACCTAGACGATCAAGTGGTAGCTCCAACATTGAAATGTCAAGAAGAAGGTACCAAGTTCATAAACAACCGTGAAAGAGCTAAAAGTGATCAAGTGCATGTTACAGTACAATCGCAGCCATCCAAAAAGAAGTGCCAGTCGTGGTTGAGGCGAAAGGAGGAACTGATCGCGCTTCGACGGCAGACACAGGAACTTGATACTCGAGTCACTTTCCTCAAGCTTCAGCAAGAAAAACGCATAATGCAACTAAACCTCTCACTTAAAGCGTACGCTAGGCTTAAAAGCTGGGAGGCTGCTGCAATATTGGAGAAAGAACGTCATCAAGTGGCTAAAGTCCAGAACAAAGAGTTGAAAAACAGCGTTCGAATAAATGCTCAACTCTTGTCCAGTTTACAATCGGCAGTTGTTGGCGCCAGGTTGCAGATACAATTATTAAATTCAGCGTCTCCAAGCATGTGTCGTATTTTGATGAAGCCCCTCGAGGAGAGACAGAACAATATCTTCAGCACCTTAAACTTCCTCGAAGCTCGATTAAATCAGCGATATCGAGAATTCCCAACCGACTTTGTCGAGATTCAGCAAACCTTGAGATCTGCCGACACAACGAGTTTTCAAATGAGGAGAAATTATGGGGAAGAAGCTTCTGTGATGGAGTACAAATGGTCTCAGGTGCTTCCTTTCGACGGGTTGACTATGTCTAATACAGTTTGGGAAATCGTTGAAGGAGTTAAAAGTCCACAAAAGCTGATTTCCCGAGTTGTGAGGCGCTCCGAGAACTTGAGTGCTGTCGATTCCCGATATCTACTGGCTGTTAATCACAACGATACAGTGACAGTCGACTCTCAGTGTGTGATCAAACGATTTGTGATTCCTGGAAGCTTCATTATCCTTGCTGAAGCAAAGTCGGAGTACCGCGGAGTTTCAGAATTGTGGAGCAATGCGACTCAAGACTCTGTGTGGTTTGCAATTCGTCGAGTTTCCCTCGGTGTTAAAAATCGCATGTCAGTTCCAGCTTCAGGGTGCCAGATGAAAGCAGTGGTGCGCAACGAATCGGGTCTACAATGTTCTTCCCATAATCTCCTGGTGGATTCTGTCCGGGAGCTTATCGACTCACAGCGCCAATTTCTTGAAAACGTTTTGTGGGATGCAGTTCGCATTATTGGGAAGTAGCAATTAGCCATCAAATGGCTGTCAACCCTTGTGCTGAATGATCAGTATAACTATTCCGTTGTCGCAGCGACAATACGATTGGCGAGTCGACAACTAAGTGAAATGAACTGTGGCGACACAAAAGAATGGACCCATGACTTTCGAGACTTAGTGTGACTTGCGCCGATGATTGCACGGAGTGAAGCTATCCAAAACCACACATCGACAATTTCGACTGTGTTTGCTTTTGGACCGAGATGAAGTAAAAGTTCCTTGCGCGAGTAGAAATGCGAATATACCACTGCTTGATCAAAATGATCTATCTTGCTTAGTGAAGAGCTTCATCACGGTAATCCCTACAGCAACAGGTATTCTTCCCTTTGGATTCAGCAACACATGGAGCCTTCTTCGGGCAAATTGATGCATCCACGAGAGTGTTTTCTAGCTTCTGATACCTTGCCTCGATGGTGTACCGATACAACTGCATCACACGCTCCAGAAGATTCACGTCGACTGTAGGTGTAGTATTCGATCGCACCAAAACAAGACTTCGTAATACACTGAGGTCTGCTGAGTCTGTCGGCGAAAAAACGCTCCAACCATACTCTCGAGTAGAAACGTGAAGTGACGTATTTTCTTGAGGCCAGTCACCAATAGCATCCCAAACGTAAACCAGACGAGTTGGATCAACAAACTCCTTGAGAGCCAAACGAATCGTAAATGACGTATCACCCAGATGAACCTCTCGCTTCGACACAATCAAATTTGACGCATTTCCAAGAGGAAGACCCTGTAAAAAACATAAAAATCACATTAGTACCAAGTAAAAAACTCCACATCACGAAAATCGTACGAGTTGTTTGCTGGACTTGATATTTTCCGGTAAAATTGCTGATTCACACTCCAGTCGGCGCCACATTGCCGTTTCAACACGTTCCATCGCATAGGGTAGAAATGCACAAGTGCGTGTCTTCAAGACACAATCTGTGTCTGCAAGCGTCGGTTGGGACACTCGTGCGTCAAAAATCTCCGATGTAGCATCCAATACACCTGCATCTCCAAGTACTCGATCCATGTCTAAATAATGACCGTCAATTGTCCTCGCTAGAACTTGATACACTGCATCATCTTGTACGACATCATACACGAGATTTTCTCCAGAAACACTCAAAGACTTGGGAAATGCCTGCAACAATTTATCCGCTTGAGTTTGCAACAATTGTGCCACCGCTTTTGTTTTTTCAATGTTTTTTTCCACTTTCGCCTTGACATTTTCGTTTTTCTTTTTCAATTGTTGCAACTCGGGGGACTCTTGAGGTTTTAAACTTTTCAGTTGTGTTTCCAACTCTTTCACTTGAAGTTGTAAACGATTAATTTCGTGAATCGGTCGATTTCGATCTCGTCGTCGCTTTTTCTTGGGTTTGACACAAGTTGCAGCTATAGCATTTGCAGGCCAGAAGGAAGGTCCAAGACTCTGCGAGGTGTCACTGGAATTTCCATCTACTCTAGACACTTGTGCGCTGTCTGGTATTGATAGGAAGCACGTGGTGCGGTCCTCCCCATCGTCGTTTGTGGCCATTTCGTCCCCTCACTGTTGTGTAAATGATTTCATCCAATCGTAGACTTGATTTTTATTTGCCAATAAGTTTAAACAATTACCCTAAGCAGATCCCTATTCCAATGAATACAGACACTCTAATGGGATCTATAGAGTCCATGCGTTCTCCGACTTGCAAACTTGGATGGAAGCAACTCGGACGTGACTGATTCTTGGATCTCTCGATCGAATGGTGGAAATGAGCATTTATTGAGATCTCGAACTCGAGTTCGATTGCCTTTTCAAAAGTTCTGTCCTGGTGACTTCGTTGTGGAAAATTGTGGAAAGCGATGAAAGTGCGGTAATGGGAACTCGACAAACCATCAAGAAACTAGTACGTACCTCTGATGAACGCTGTTTGTTAATGCTGATCTGACTGATGCGACGTAGGAACTACCACTGGATTTGGTCTCTCGTATCGCTATTCAGAATGACGAAGTGGTGGTGGACGATCATGTGTGTACGATGCGAATGGTGATGAAGCAGCTCATCGAGAAAGACCGGATCGTGCAAGTTTGGAGTCTCCTCGTGGACTGGCCAGTTGTGGGTGGCGTGCGTGACGTACAGACACAGGAACAAGGCTGGGGTTATATCCAGCCATTGAACGAGAGCACCAGTGTGTGTTTGGACTATAGTCTCATGAAGCCAACAATTAGAGGTGTGCACCCCAACGGGAATTACGATGGACAATTCGAGTTTCTTGATTAATTTCGGAACACTCGATCAAGTATGACAGCCGTCAAGATGGAGAACAAGATGAAAACGAAGGTGAAGAAGGCTCCGACGTAAGAGTGAGATTACAACGTTACAATCAGAGGTGGAGGAGCTGGAGAACCGACTTTAGTTTATGGAGGTGAAGAAGGGGTTTCAAGCCCTCGTATTTTACACTGTTGACGCAAGTGCGGGGCATAGCAGCAGCAATTATAGAGGAGGAGGCTCACGAGGAGAATGAGCGTCTTAAGAAACAAATACGCGATTGCTTAAAACAGAGGCAAACACTGGAATAGACAAAGGGTTTACGAGTACTCTTCGAACGGAACTGGGGATGGGGAAGCAGCTTCGGCTCGGTAACTCCAGTATCGTGGACATGTTGGAGAGAAGAGTAGATGTAAGTGTATCAGAGACAAATCTTTCAAGGAGGTGGAAAAAATCTGCAACCACAGAGTTCTTGGAACCAAGTGATCGGAGCTATGAAATATCTCGCATCGACCTGCTGCCATTTAAGAACGATGGCGCTTCATCTGTGATGCAGCGGCTTACTACATCGGGAAGGTTTTCTGGTGAAGATCATCGTGTATGGTGAAGAACTGAAGTATTGTGAGAACGTCACTGCGATCATTGCCTCCCTCCCGCTTCAGCTCGAGTCGGAAGGAACGATCGATATCAGCAGCTACATGGTAATGAAGCGATTCCAAACTGCTATGGCGTTTTGCTGGAGTCTTAAGAGGTCAGTCGCTCTTTTAGGCTCGAGTGTTCGGAGTCACATGATGAGAGACAAGGAGTTGTTTGTGATACAGATTTGATCCTGACATGTGAATCAATCTCGAGCCTGGGTCCAAGTGAGATTACCGATCAACACCCAAAGGTGAAGCTGTGTGTGCTAAAGGAAATTGTAGTCCCTTCATTTCGTGGCCTTAATTAAGTCGCGTCATCAGTTCGTGGAGAATGTTCTGCTCGTGCTTGAAAACTTGTCTCTCAAATTAATAACTAAAAGTGAAGAATGACGCATTATCCTAACCCCTTTCAAAAATGAAGAACATACTGTAGCATTACCTTACATAATATTATGTACCCTGTCCTTCATTTTTACTGGCAGTTTTAAAACGTTCAATGCATCATGGAGTTTACGTCGGTCCCCGGCTCCAATGATGTCCTGGAGAGCTTCCTGCACGACATGGACGCCCTCGACCAGCAGCAATTCACACCAACCACTAATCAGTCCAAGCACAGGCTGAAAAATAGCAATGGAGATGGTCCCAAAAATAAAACTGTGACCAAGAAAAAACAACCTTCGTGGCTCAAGCGTAAACAAGAACTGCAAAATTTACGTCAAGAAACTCAAGCGATGGAAACTCGCGTGGTTTTTTTGAAAATGAAAAAATCTCTCTCTACCAGTGGTTTCGAGGTTGAAAAAAAAGTAGCTTTACGTGAGAAAAAGAAATGTTTGGACGCTCAGGAAGAGAACAAACAACTGAAAACCAAGTTAAAATTCTACTCAAGACAATATGAGACTTTCCAGAAAACATTGGCTGAATTCCAGCAGAAGGAACTTGAGAGGGTTATCTCGGGAGACTTACGAGTGGAAATTGCAACAGGAAAACAAGTACAAATGTTTGGATGTCACCTATTTGATACGATGGAGGGAAGACTAGACGCGAGATTTCATGAGTTGGAACATGCATTTCAAGTGATGCAACAACCCATGACCTCGACGGATACTGACATCATTCAAACAAAGAATGAAAAACGCGGAGCTGTGGAGTTCACTCGTCTCGAG
The DNA here is from genome assembly GCA_008079305.1 of Phytophthora palmivora. Classification (NCBI taxonomy): domain Eukaryota; phylum Oomycota; class Peronosporomycetes; order Peronosporales; family Peronosporaceae; genus Phytophthora; species Phytophthora palmivora. The sequence continues at coordinate 141,131 of VOQZ01001458.1, forward strand.
TTGCTGCCTTTTGAGAATAGCGCGATATCGGCAACCATGTGGTCGGCCATTGAGGCAGGAAAATTTCCTGATGGGGAGCATTCGATTGTTCGTCGACGCTCTGGTGACAGCGTGGCTGTGAGCACGCGCGTAACAGTACAAGCTAGTTGCGGAGAGGTTGTCATTATTGATACCCACAGCGTGATGAAGCGATTTGTGACTCCCCAGGGTAATGCTTTTATAACGGAGGCGTGCTCCGACTGGAATGTTAATAGTCCTGCTTTAGGTGCGTGGAGACATTCAACGCGAGAAGAAGGTTGCTTTGTGGTGCGAAGCTACGATGCTTCTCCTAGTATCTCCCAATCTCGATCATTTTTGAGTTTACACCCGTGGGGCATGCCGTACCCAATCAACGAAGTGCTGATATCGTCCTTCCGCCAGCTCACGATTGCACGCCACCAATTTGTACAGAATGTTTTGTTCGATAGCATTCGTTCGTGAACCTCCTCCTCATTGCCAAGGAATTAAATTGTTGCTAAAATTCCAAGATCACATTAACACCAAGAAAATCTCTATCTCAATGATGTTTTGCGTTGATTCTTCATTCCTTAAACAACAATGTACTTAGCATGAACTGTTCTGTCGAGCACGGTGTACGAATAAGATCATGTAAAAGACGTATTCTTCTCCAGTAAGAACTGATCCATCGATTCGTTTTCGAGTTCTTGAATCCTAGACATTAGCATGCCTTGATAAAGTGCGTTAAGAGCCCCGATGGTTTCGCCGTTTCCACTGATGACCGGACGCATTATAATACAGCCTCCACAAACACTAGCACTGCTGTTTTTCATCGACTGAATAAATCCCCACCCATGCTCGTACGTCTGTACGTTTTGCATTTCTTCACCAAAATTCTGCCAGTCGACAAGCATGTTCCACACTTGCATAGTGCGATCTTTCTCAACAAATTGCTTTATCAACACACGCATGGTGCACGTGTAGTTGTCCACCGCACATTCGTACTTTTGGACAACAAGTCGAGACGCTAAACCTAGCGGAAAATTCTAGTAACACATTAGACAAATTGCATGAGCAACGACACCCCAATGACAAAATACATTAGAACGTACGAAATTCCCCGGAGCTTGATTTCTCCCTGACGCATCAACATATCGCCAGAATGCCTTCTCAAGGGTGCTTTTGTTGAAAGGTTTGAGTGCTCGTGACCGGAATTTGAGTATGTTACCATCACCTCCTTTCGGAAAAAAGGAGCTAGCGCGACAGACGTAAGCATCGACAATTTCCGATGTAGCTCCTTCCAGTCCCACACGTCGAAGCACTCGATCCATGTCCTTATATTGATCATCAACTCTATCAGCCATGGTGCTGAATACGAAAATATCATGAAATGGGTCGAATGAAAGGACTCTCGTAGTCAAAACCAGCGATCGTGGTCTCATCACCTGCATCAATTCGTCGGTTTGTCTTTGTAAAGTCTGCTCCAAAGCTTGTGTTTCTTCAAGAGTCTCACGTAACAACGTTTTCATTTCTACATTTTGGACGAGTTTGTGGAAGGTTGCACGATTTTTTGCACTTGATTTCGCGAGTCGGTTTTCAATTTCTCGCTCCAAATTCTCACTTTCTGCTTGCAACCGTGCAATCTCATGCCAAGGTCGATTGCGATCGCGTCGTCGCTTCTTCTTGGGTTTCGAGACCATTGACACCAAATTTGGGTCATTTTCTGTCGATGTTTGATCTGGTAGTATATGGGCTATTAAGGGGCTACTAGGAGGTGTCTCGTCACCCCATACATCGTCTACGATGGCTTGAAGCGTGGCATGATTGAGCACGGGGTAATATGTGGGGCCATCCATTTTCATCTACCTTTGCCACAAATAAGACTAAAAAGGTACACAAACCCAAAATTTAAAAATTAGTTTCTCCCTTCAAGAATGTTGGTTGTTTGCCATAATCAAAGGCAACTTTCTAATCGCGACATGGTTGTGATTGTGCTCACGTCGATGCAGTCAAAATGACGACACCGCAGTGCCAAGACGTGCTGGAGTGTTTTCTCCACGATATGGAGGCTCTCGACCACGTGCAATCGATTGCATTCGACTCCCAATCACAGGCTACGTCCTCAAATTCTGCTCATAGGGTTCATACCCAGAAGAAACACACGAAGCGCTCGAATCCGTCGTGGATCAAGCGTCGAGATGAGTTGCAGTCACTACGACAGCAGACGCAAGTGCTGGAGACTCGCGTGGTCTTTTTAGAAATGAAGCGGGAATCTGCTGTGGCGAGCCCGTTATATAGGCAACAAAGAACAGAAATGAGAGCGTTGGTGGAGAAGAAAAGATGTCGTGAAGCTCAGAATGAGAATGAACAGTTGAAAAGGAAATTACAGAGATATATGAGCCTGAGGAAGGCACTCGAGACACTGCTGAGCGCTTCAGAGCTTCAGAAGACAGAGATGTTGTTGACTGAGAAATCTCTTCGAGTCGACAGGGGAATGGGGAAACATCTTCGACCCTGTAATGTGTTTGATGTGCTTGAGAAGAGAGTGAACGACAGGTTGTTCGAGATGGAAGAGGCATTCAGGCTGATGCAGCAACCTATGACCACGACAGACATCAACACCATTCAAACTAATCGAGTCGGAGGGGTGGAATTTGTACGTCTTCAATTGCTACCGTTCACCAGCCAGGCAGTATCTTCAGCATTATGGTCCATTATCACAGTCGGAGGGTTTCCCGATGGAGAGGATTCCGTCGTAACTAGACGCTCAGAAGATGTGTTTACCTTGGAATCGCACGTAACAGTGCATCTTGAAGTTGGTAAGATCAACATCACTACCAGCACCGTGATCAAGAAATTCGAGACAGCGAATGGACTTGCTATTTTGACCGAAGGGATCTCCAATTGGACTTGTGACCACCCACATTCGGGCGCATGGCATCACATAACGCAGGAGGGGGGATGTTTTGTGATGCGTCCATACTCAACCGATGATGGTGCTTCGCCTGGAATCTGCCAGTCTCGAGCTATGATGTGTCTCAAACCAAACCAAAGTGATCTGTTGTCTACTACAGTGCAAGAAATAGTGATCCCATCTTTTCGGGAGCTTGTGAACTCGCGGCAACAATTTGTGGAGAACGCCCTGTTCGACATCATTCGCACCAAATTTACATTGTAGTTGACTCTGCAAGCGACCATCATGCTGATGTAAAATGTTAACTCTACTTTGGCGACTGTCAGAGTATCCTGAACAGATATTGTACAAACATCATATCCTCAGCACGATATATATGGACAATATGCGGTAACAGCAAAGTCAAGGAATAGATTTGTGACGTGGTGCACGAACAGCAACCACACAGCGTTTCCAGTCAAAAGATAATAAGATTCGAGGCTTGCGCTGGTAATTATAATACTGAATTCACTCACGTGGTGATGTGTTGTTGGTCTACAATCCTATATTATTCTTATCTCTAATAATCACCACTCTATGGTTCGGGTCGACTGCAAAGCTGGAAAGAGAGTTTTTACCGTACACAACAATTTCGATGTGCTAATGCCATCGAGCCACGCTTTTCCAAGATAACTACATATATGCAATATACATTGTAAATGTAATAGTGTAACTTGGAAACTTTTGCACGAACTTCACGAGTTGGCATGAGGCAATCAACAACAAGCGACTGACTCTTTGAGTAAGTAATGACGCAACGAGACGGAAAGGATCATGTGTTTGCCATGATGCACTGCCAACCAATCTTCCTGGTACCAGTCACTGATTCACTATTGTGTCAGTGAATGACTCAGTCTGACTTTATCGGTAAATCACAACAAGCCTCGCAACCAGCAAGTCCCATCTCACATTTCTTATCTCTGCGTAATGGAGAGCGCGAATTCTGTTTACACCACGGTCACGTCAAGCCTCCCTGCTTCTTTTGATGCAGAAACCGAAGTCTCGATTGCGTTCAATGAGAAACGTGCTCTCGAAAGTTTTCTGGCTGACGTGGATATACCGGACGAACTGCAACATGACCATGTCCATTCTGAGTTATCCTTACCACCAACCAAGAGCAACACACAACCTTGGAGGCGTCGTAAAGTGGAACTACACACTCTTCGAGCCCAAGTGCAAGAAATGCAGAAGCAATTGACACATTTGAAGCTCCAAAGCAGACGTTTAAAACTTGTGGACGCACGTCGAGATATCTCTGCAAAGCAAAAGCGATGGAAGGTTGAAGCCGTCAATGAAAAAAAGCGCTGTCAAAAAGCAAAGAACGAGAATGCGAAACTCAAGGAAAAAGTCGAAAAGTACCAACACATGAGCAAAACGTTGCAGATCATTCTGACTGTCGCGGACCCGAAAGCCAGTGAACAGTTCGTGTGCACTGCATTCGCAGAGCGAGCTTTACGAACGGAGCTGAAGACTGGACATCACTTGAATCTTCTTAGTCCAGTTGTCTTCGGTATGCTAGAGAACGCTATGCTGGCGAGATGCAACGAACTCGAGTCAATTCTCCAGGAGAGTCAAATGCCGATGCCTCGAGCTGATACCGACCAAGTGGAGATTAATCCCAAGAACGATATCATGGAATTCAAGCGCACACATGTCCTACCCTACACAGTCGAGCAGGTGGGGAATGCACTTTGGTCCATGATAAAGATGGGAGCGATTCCAGATGAACGGTCCGCTCAAGTAACCATGAAACCTGACGGCGCAGTAGCGATCGAGGGGTGTTTTACTATACCTCTTGAAAACGGAGGAACTGTGAATGTTCGCGCCTACTGCCTAATGAAACGCGTCACTACTTCTCAAGGTTGTCTGGTGCTGCTCGAGACGACGACGGAGTGGTCAGCCTCGGAGCAATGGAGGCATGTCACTCGTGACTCTGGGTGGCTTGCGGTGTATCCCTTAGATCCTGATGGCTCAACTCCTAATGTCAGTCAGGTGCGAACGTTAACTAGACTTCAGCCAACCAGCACGGAAATGACTCATGCATCCCCAATGAATGAGGAAATCACCGCTTGTTTCCGGAAAATGACGAGAACAAGGCATCAGCTCTTGGACAACAAGTTGTTAGATACTTTTTCGTAGCTGCACTCTAGACAATCCGAGATATGTAAAAAAAATCAAGAATCCTCAGTTGTTAGTCCTAGCATCCGTAGCCACGAATGAGTCCAACAGGCAGTCTTGTTTGCGCTTTTCAGCTGTAGGGTAGAGAGTCTAAAGTCTCACATATGCACACTTTGGATCGTCATCGATGATGTCGCGAACGAATCCATACTGTACCACATCAAATCGTTCAGTTGAAATCTTGCCATCATACAAGTACGTGCTTTTCGCAGTGTCAGTCTTCTTCCCAAGCAATGGAGTTCACGATTGCCGACAAAAACACTGAAATGCATCTCGAAATGCCGTGCATCGTCCAACTCAACTCAAATGTTGAGCGCCGTATTCTTGAGGAATTTTTGGAAGAAATGAACGTTCTCGACCACCCTACTGATCAATCATCGCGAAAGCCACGTGCGAAACGAAATCGGAAGAAATCCACACAGCAATATAAGCCGCTGAATCCAACGTGGAAACGTCGAAAGGAAGAGCTCCAGAGTCTAAGAACTGAGACACAAACATTGGAAACTCGAGTGGCATTCTTAAAACTTCGTGCGACTCATGCCAAGTTGTACGAAGCCTTTGTGACTACTACGGAGGAGCAACAACTTTGGAAGGCTACTGCAATGGTGGAACGACAAAAGTCTCAACAAGCGCAGGAAAAAAATTCCGAGTTGAAATTGATGATCAAGAGGTGTAAGAAGACGTGCGATGCGTTGCAGACAGCTCTGAGCACAACTAATGTCAAGCACATGGAGGTCACGATGAATACCATCACAGCAAGATCACTGAGAGTGGAGATGAATACGGGATACAAACTTCAAACTCATAGTGCAGCAGTGTTCAACTGGCTGAAGTGCCGATTAAGCGTTCGTGTCTGCGAATTGGAGCCCATATTCCGCAAAATCAAAGTCTTTACCGATTCAGATCACGCCCAAGTGGATCCACGAAATTGCGTTGATACTGCGTCTATCGCTGAGTTTAAACACACTCGTATGCTGCCTTTCAGTGCCAACAGAACGTCGGGCGTTGCATGGGAGATAATGAAGCTAGGGGGATTCCCAAATGAATGCTCTGCTACTGAACATCCAGATGATATTCTGGCATCGGAAGGCTGCTCAAGTCATCCTCTAAATTGTGGGGGAACAGCAGAACTTCGGTCACACTGTCTGAAGAAAAAAGTTGCCATTCCAGGAGGATTCGCTGTCCTTGTGGAGTCAATATCCGAATGGTTGGCGAATCCATCATCTTCAGACCCCTGGAGTTATGTCACGCAAGAATCTGGTTGGGCTTTTGTCTATCCGCTGGAAACAAAGGAATCAGCGAACTTGTGTCGAATCCAAACGATGCTACGACTTACAACAGCAGACTCTGCTGAAGTTGGACATTACTTCCAGAAACAATCTCTGACGCAGTTTACCAATGCTGTCGGTGACGTCGTAATTCCTTCCTTTCGAGAATTGCTAAATTCACGACACCAGCTTCTGGACAACGCGTTGTTGGATTCTCCCAAGTCAAACTGAAGTTTTCTATACGACCAACGCCAAACAGAATATTCTCCACGCTAGAGGCGATGAGATTTGGGCAATTCAACTTCGTGACGTTGCTGCTTCCACCACTATGGCTATAATAAACAACTACATTGTATCACGATCCAATTTACGCGAGTAAATCGAAATTGTGCAATGTTGGTATCCTGTATGTCCAATCGCACTGAGTTGAGAGTTTAGGGAGTGCAATTAGCCGAAATATCTATGCAAACTACACTTATGGAATTTTGCGAAGCTTAACAACAGCAAGAAATCCAAACGCAAATGCATTAGTTACTAGATGTATATCCCAACTAGGATTGCCTGCAAGATTGTTCAGGCGTGGTGAAGATAACAAAGAGTTCTCCATTTTCACATAACAAGTCCCCCAACAGACTCCCATTTTCAACTTCATTCCGCTGCAAAAGAAAAAATACGGAATAGAATTTATACGTACTGCGTCGCATACCTGTAATCCATTTTACCGTCGTTACTACATGTAGTGCATACGAGATTCAGTTCCTCGCACCGTCATCTTTCACGATAATGGACACTACTGTATTCCAAGTGGAATTCAGCCTGCAAGCAAATTTGCGGCATCGACATGACGCCAGGAAGCTTAGAGTATTCTTGAATTTTTTTTACAGGAGATTGACATGGTACTACCATTTTTTAACTGTCAAGAAACAGAAGTGGTTCGATGCAGTATCACTTCGATCCACGAAGAAGCCAAGGTTAGCTCAAAAGCATCGGAAAGCGGAACTACAGAAAATAAGAACCAGACGCAGATCCAGTTAACACCTACCAAATGAAGTTTCAAGCTGCGTTTGCAGCAGGAACACGTGAAATTGCAAATATCACCGCGGGGTATGGCAAGGGGTGGAAAAATGTCGCTGGAATTGAGACCAAATGCGACGAGATCCTTACAGGTAACTAGCTCGCGACGGTCGAATAACCACAAATGGCTTTTGAATTCCGTTGTGTTTGCTCACCTTGAAAGCCGAGTAAATGAGAGACTTACCGACATCGACCATTTATCGAGAGACTTGTGTTAGCTGTTCGGGTTTTGAGACGGACCAAGCTCTCGTTGAATGAATGATGTGGGAAAGATTACAGTCTTGGAATTCATATTCTGTCAATGCCACTTCGAGTGTCACGTGGAACGGGTGAAACTCGGAGTCGAGTCGGAGGAACAATGTGCCATCGGCTGGGTATACTTCAATCAGAAGGGAAGGGAAGCGTAGAGATCCGATCGCGATATGTGTGAAAGCCCTGATGGATTCGCCGTCACAATACATGTAGAAGTGATGAGCGAGTTGTTGCCACGGCCCCATTGCTCGAGAGAGTGGAGGCATTTCACGCACGATTCAGGGTGGGCGTGGTGCACCCAATTTCTTCACTAGGACTATCCCAAATTCAAACGGGCTACGCTACGCTTGTAAACAAATGAGAGTATGAACACTCGTGAACATTTTAACACTTCTCCACTGCTGCGAGCATAGTCATGATCCCGTCATTTCACATTGTTTTTTACTCATCCCAACTCATGGCCAGCAATTTACTCGACTCCTCATACGGAGCAGAGAGCACAAACTGCTTGTGTTCCGTAGCAGCCATCTGATGGTAGAGATTTTATTTATCACATGCTCCACCGTTCTGTCCATTACAGTTGGGCAAAGCATTATTATCTGCAACTCATTCCTGATTATGGCACTGTGAGCATCGCAGACTCAAACTGCGTAACTCGAAAGTACATGTAGTGAGATCTGAACATGGCTCAGCTTTCGTTCGAGAAAGACATTACTGAAGCTGAAATGGACATTGCAGACTTCCAAGCTACGTCTCCATTCGAATCAAACACCACACCGCACAAGCGGACAGTAGAGATGTTACCACATGTAAAGAGACCGAATTTGTCGTGGAAGCGCCGGAAAGAGGAACTGCATCGACTGAGAGCTGAATCACAGGCGTTGGAGACTCACGTGACGTTTCTCAAGTTGCGAAGAACGCAGATGACACTGATGAATGCTGGAGTGGGGCTCTCCGAAGAGCAAAAGCGATGGCGAGATGCAGCAGCGAGAGAAAAACAAAGTTGTCAGACATCTCGTGACGAAAACAAACTTCTGAACGACAAGCTGGAGAGCTGCATCAGAACATGCAACGACTTACGGACAGTGTTGTCTGTAGTAGATATCAAGCAACAACACCTGATCGTGGCCAACGCTTTCGCTGCCAAGACACTACAGACTGAAAAACGTTTACAATTAAGTTCGACTGCACTCTTCAGTCTCGAGAACCGGATAAACGAGAGGCACTGTGAACTCGAGTATTACTTCAACCACATTCAATCGACCATCCCTGGTCGTGACGTCGATCAGGTTACCGTACATCGTGAAGGCGTCGAAGGAACGTCGGCTACATTGGAATTCAAGCGGAAACGACTCATACCGTTCAATGCCGACATCACGTCTCGTGAGATTTGGAATACGATGCATTTGGGTGTTTTCCCTGCTGATCACAGCTTACAAGTCTCCAAATGTTCTGATGATACATTGGCATCTCAAGGTTGTGAAACACATCCACTCGAATGTGGTGGTACTGTCGATCTCCGAGTGACTTGCCTCATGAAGCGGGTCGTGATCCCAGGAGGGTGCGTCATGCTCATCGAGTCGACAACAGAGTGGCGTGCTCGCCCTGTTCAAGCCAAAGCATGGTCTCACGTGACTACAGACTCTGGTTGGGCGCTGGTACGTCCCAACGGACCACGACCAGATACTTGTCAACTACAATTCGCAATACGACTGCGAACTGAAGACCCGAACGAGCAGAACGCGGTTACTCTATTGACTCCGACTGTAAGCGACGTCGTGGTCCCTTTTTTCAGTGATCTATTAAACACTCGCCAACAACTTGTAGAGAACGCATTGTTAGACTCTATGAGGACAGCAACAGGGTAATAGCGATGTTGCAGTTCGTCAGTGATTACTCTCACGTTCGGGCGTCATCATCACCTGATTGCGGGCATCCGTTACTCTTCAGTCCACACATTTTTGACCAGTCGTGTGCATTCACACTCCTACCTTATAGCGGAGACGTGCCTTATGAGGTCTCCTGAAGCTCTTGTCACTTGTACGTCGGATATCACGGGTATCCAGCCTCTGTCCCTGTCTCAGCCTCCGCTGTCTGATAGCGATGAGGTGTTGCGAGAATTCCTAGAGGAAATGACAGCTCTTGATTGTCAAGAGGTACCCAAGACACCTGAGCCCAAAGCTACGAAACGTAAAGCAGTAGAAACCCCACGGCCTGATAAAAAGATAAAGACAAACACTGGAGAACCTCAAACGAAGACGGTCACGCGCTGGCAACGCAGGAAATTGGAGGTGCAGACGCTCAAGGAACAGGCGGACGCACTCTCAAGTTATGTGGAATTCCTGCAGACTCGACGACTACCGGGACAGTTCAATTTTGGACCAGAGCTTGAACAGCTACTGCAGCTTGAGACTGGAGGGTGGCAGGCTGCTGCTGTTAGAGAGATTCGACACTATCAAGCGTCACAATTAGAGAATAGAGAGCTGAAGGACAAGTTGCAAGCTTGTGTTCAAGTGTCGGGGAGACTGCAGACGGCATTGCGTGCGGCCAATGCGCTGCGTGGAGAACAACTTTCGAGTCAGTCAGTTGCTTCGAGCGCGTTGCGAGTTGAAATGATGATGACTCAGATGTACCAGGACGTTGATAGCACGTGCATCTTTGACATGTTGGAGGCGAACGTTAACGCTCGAGTCAATGAGATACAAGGCATTGCTGGAGAGATAACACAACCGGTGAGAACTGCCAACACGGAGCAAGTTTGCATTTGTCGCAAGGATGAAATCCACCCTGCAGTGGAATTCAAGACGGTGAGGGTGCTTCCTTTCGAGGTAGACACGGTCTCGAATGTGTGTTGGCGAGTAGCTGAGCTGGGCTGGAAACGAGATGGAGCTCGAGTAGTCAGACGATCGACAGACGTGGTTTCGTCCGACTGGTGCTTCCCTGTGCAATTGAAGAAGGGGGAGACAGTGGAGATTCGAGTTCGTAGCGTCGCCAAACGCTTTCGAGTACAAGAAGGATTTGTGGTTTTAGCAGAATCAACCACCGAGTGGCCTGCTCATTTGGCTGCGTCTGGTGCCTGGTCTCGCGTGACGAGGGAGAGTGGATGGGGCTTAGTACACTCGTATCCAACCAACGGGAACGGATTGGAGGCACGAGACTCATCACTGTCACCTGCGTCCGTGTCACGATTCGTCATGTACTTGACTAGCGAGCCGTCTGGACTTGACAGCGACACCAGCCGGAAACTATTTGGTAGTCCAGCTGTGAGCGACGTCGTGATTCCATCCTTCCGTAAGCTTATTCGCAATCGGCAACAATGCGTGGACAACCGCCTCATGGATGCTGCGTTTGTAACATCTTCCATAGCTGCTATCTAAATGTATAAAGTTTGTGATCATTTCATTGTTTCTTCGGGATCTACTACAACCATGATTCAAGGAATGGTATATGAAGCTGTAAAATATATGGCACATGTTGAATTGTCTTTAAAAAGTTGGTTGAACTACATCGTTCACTACTATATCCTGGAGGTAGCGCCTCGCATCTTGGAGTGAATGATCTCGTCGAGGATGAAGTTCTCGAGCATCTGTTCGCGTGCTTCGAGAATCTTGCGGTACGATGGGATCACCACGTCCGAGAGCATTTGCAGACACTCGGGTTGGTTCATATCAATGCCCGCCGACAGACCTGGCGTCATGCAGACACACGTCTGAAATAAACTTAATGGAGCAGCACGGCCGCCCTTGTTGCCGCTGTGGAATGTTTGGATGACACAATAGCCACGCTCCCGGATCGGAACGCTGCTTGGGTGGCTCCGGAGGTAGTCCTTGGGCCAGTCTCCCGTGCCTTCCCAGACCACCACGATACGATGAGGTTCCACGAATCGACGGCATACACCACGGAGCAGCACAGGGATGCCACTCGAGTCACCTTGCAGCATGCATTCCCGTTTGAGGTACATGACATCACTGTCTCCTCCTTCAATCGCGAACTCTGCTCCCATGTTTAGCACCGAGTTCTTCTTGGCACCATTCCACATGGCTCCACTGATAGCTTCCAGTCCGAATGGAGCGACCTTTGCTGTCGTGAATCGCACAAACGTGCCCTGTGTCGCCCCCGTCACAACTTGTGCGTCGTAGAAGTCCGTCTTACTGTCATTGAGTCCAGCGTCCGTGAAAACCTGTGCCAATTGATCGTATTGGTCGGCAACGCTCTTCTCCATTTTCCTGAACACAGGAGCGTCCACGACAGGCTCGTACTCGAGCTGTCCGCAGCTCGGCATGGCCGGATGGAAGCCAAAGTTGGCGCTAGCATCCTGTTGTGCCTGCTTCCTACAGGCCTGTAGCATGGCTCGTAGGCGGGCGGTATTCATCTGCTTCGGCTGTGGGGCTTTTCTCCTCCTGGCAGCAGCAAGTCTCGCCTCCAGCTCCTCCACGTCCCGTTGCAAAGCCTTCATGTCGTCGTCTGCGCGTTGTCTCTGAGTATTGGCAGGCGCCGCAAAGGGGCAGCTTCGTTTGCCCGAGTATTTCTTCATGTTCTGCGCTAGAATCGACGCGAGGAAGGCGTCGCGCTGTGATTTAATAGACGGAATGTCAGTGTACACGGCCGTATCGGCGCCATTACGCGTCGAGCACTGCATCGAGTGTCCTTGTGGCAGCAAAACTGTAACTGAGCTGCGGGTCATGGAAGTGTTTCAATGAGCTGGAAACGGTCCTCTAAGTTGCGCGAAGCTCCCTTTGCAGTATAAACGCGAGTATGATTTGCACTCCCTTACAAACCTTAGGATCCGGAAAATTTGCATATGTTGCGCGAACGAAGTGGATTGCGGCGGCGCCTGGCTTTATCTGGTTTACGCTTCAAATGCGTCGAATCAACTTGCGCATAAACACTGCGCTTCAACGAATCGCATCATTTCAGTAGCTGATAATGCAGGGCGATGATTGGCTGGATGTATTTCCAACCAATAGCAGACAGTATCAGAACAATCGGTTCTGATGCCATACTAAAACCAAGTCGCCGATTACGGCCACTCGTTTTTTTTTGTGCATACATTTTTGGACGAACTAGCGTTTTCTCTTGCATACAGGTAAAAAGTGCTAGTTCGGACATACTCTTTTGGACGTTTTCACGATCTGATTCTAAAGACTTGATTCTAGACGCTCTAAACAAGATTTCCAAATATTAGGCACCTAAATCCAGCCTCGTACGTATGACACAACGTTGATGAGCATCAACAGGAACTTCCTATGAGGAAGTGCATACACAATGGTCGTATTGCTACCTCCTTATCCTGTTGGAGCGGCCAAGACCAGCATTGATCATGGTCATTGTGCGTACCTGTAGCGCGTTCAACCACGTCGAATCCCTCCGAACGTATCGTCGGTCAGTGATTCAAAGCCGGATGTGGACCACCCGCACTGATTGCGGCACAACGTAGGCCTCCGTGTTGGAGTGAGACGTACAGCAGCTTCAGGTTACACATACGGGGCGACGTAGATTGGCTCCGGCTGTCTGCGTCTGCAAATGATACTCACAACGGGTCGACGGATGTTAAAGAGACAACTTGGATCGAGCATCGTAATCTCGTTACACTGCTCTCCGTTGCGTTTAACAGTAGAATGGGCGTGATCACTGGAGCTCAAGTCCTGAGGACGATGTAAGGGCGTCCGTTTCTCAGATGGTAGCTTCAGATGGTGGCAGCCTTGGTCTTTTGGCATCAGGTCAGAGTGGAGTAAACTTGACACTGTTCCCTGTTTCCCTAGATCACGGCATGTTTTTGGTTCGTACATATTGCTCGTAAACCAAATCTCCTTGTAGTTTTAGGAGACAGAATTCATGTGCCACGTTCTAGTGGTTGGAACTTCAGAGCACTTTGACAATGTCCCTGAGGTTTAAACTTGGCGTCTTCGACACATTGCGAAAGGTGAAAGTGCATAGTCCGCCCCCCAGTACGGTGACGACTTTGCTATTCGATGTTGGATGTGCAATTGTTGCTCATTGTCAATGGTACGTTTGCATTTCGTTAATTCACTATCACTACATGAGGTTTACTTCTCTATTCTCCCAGTTCTTCAGGCTTTAATCGTACGAGACGAATCCAGCAAAAAGTTCTCTACAGATTGGTGGTGTGAGCTAAGGATCTCGCGGAATGACGGGATGACAATGTCTCCAATATTGCCAGTGAACGTAGATTGGGTGCTACCACAAGTTGGTACATCCGGACGGAGTTTCATCGCTGATCGAAGCTGACAAGCTCGTTGTGCTGCCCCGTTCTCACGCGCGAGTTGATTCACAACAACCCAACCTCCCTCTTCTGTTGTTTGTCTCCACGTTCCTAGCGTCGGGTGGTTTATCGACCACTCGGAACGTGACTCAATCAGGACAACCAAGCCTACGGAAGCGGAGAAGCGTTTGGCCACAGCATGCACGTCCACACTTACAGTGTGATCGTTGCATCTGTCCAAAGGTACTGTGAACCGAGTAGCCATCCCAACTACATCGACATTGCATCTTGTCACACGAATGTTTTGGTCGGTGATTAGCCCTCCAAGCTCGATGATCTCCCAAATCGTCTTCGCCGTGGTGTCTTCACCAAATGGAAGAAGACGAGAGTGCTTGAATTCGACCGTCGCAGCAGCTTCTTTATCGTCTTCTCGACAAACTTGAACGTGTTCCGTTGCGCCTTCTAGCACGGGCAGACATGCTTCACTAACGATCGAATCAAGCTCGAAAACTCGATCCTCCACCTTGCGCTCAAGAAGGTTGAAGAAGCCTCCGTCGTTACTGATCAGACGCGGAGTCATAATGATTCCGACCCGGACAGCATTCGCGAAAGCAGATTTGCTGTCGAACAGCCCAGGTTGTTGTGAATTTGCAATCGTCAACTGTGCTTGCAACATTTCGGATGCTCGAGCATGCGCCTGAAGCTCATGTTTTAGTCGCATGTTCTCGTCCTGAGCACTTTGACATTCTCGCTTCGCGATCTCTGCTACAGATTTCCACATTAGTTGGCCTTCGGTAAGCTTTGCCGAGGCTCGTTGACGGTTGTAGTGATCGCGATGCAACTGCAGAAAAGTAACTTGAGTTTCTAGCGCGTCAGACTCGCAACGTAGTGCTTGAAGCTCTTGTTTTCGTCGCAACCATGATGTACTTCTCCGTTTCCTTGGTACTGGCGACTTGGTTGTAACTAAGACATTGGATTGAGCTCCCAGTGGTTCACACGACTTTATCTTCTTGGATTCTGGTTCCGTCTTGATCTCAAACTCACGTTGGCGCTTCGAGTTGGTGCATTCTACTTGTGCAGCTTGAAAACGGTCGAGTTCATCCATTTCGTGCAAGAACTCGGACAGGTCGAAATCATCATCGACCGTGTCCATGAATGGAGATGGGAGTTGGATGCAAGTCTCGACCATGTATGTTGCTCAGTGGTTCACGATGTACTGCAAGTCGGAAAGTGATTAAGAGCGAACGTTTTGCCAGTAAGCCTCACATTGGTGCTGATGGTGTCTTATATTTTCATGGATGATTATGGCAATGCGCGATAGCTCACGATGGTGAACAACTGAAAAATGGCAACTGGAAGGATGGATATCCAGCAATTGAACATCGCAGTTTTGCGCTGGACCAGACTTTTTCGGTACGATTCCTACATTTTCAGACGCAGACGCACATGATCACGTCTTGGATGATGGCAATGTTCGTGCTCGCTCTCAGTGAGACCAGTCACGAATGGGCAACGTAGCAGTGGGGCCGCAAGCATGCGTGCTGGATACTGGTAAATTGCATGCATTAGTGTTGATGATTCCAGGATACCGTGTCGTCTGCCTTTGATCATTCTTCCGCCCAGGTTCTCTTCCACAAGGTAGATAGATTATTTAGGAAATTCCGTGACAATAGATTCCTTTCACACGATGAACATCTACTCGTTATTCGTACATTGCTAACCACAAAGTAGGGTATTTCCCACCAACAGTAGAACTGTGACAGTAATGGCACATCGGTACCAACGAACAGATAAACTTTAACGTGGTGTAGTTGTTGAAAATCATCGATAGCAAGAAAACAGAATTGATAGTGCCACTTGCCAAGGACTAACGCGAGTTACTCTGCCGTCAGCGGCTGAGGTAGAGCTTCTCTAGTTTTCTGAGTACATTGTAAGTATACAACTAAAGAGATTCTGGGATGGATATTCACTGCGGAAGAGTAGCGCTTGTGAAGTAAGGAACGCAATTTGATCACTATGTCATAATAACGCTGATTTTGCGATTTTGCTATGGAGAGGAATACAAGTTAGATAGTTTAATAGCATGCTTCCTCGGGGTTTTCAGCAACAACCCCACCTTCATCCCGACCAACGCATTGGAACTCACTCGACGTTGCAGTAGCTAAGAAATATGATTGTACATCTCAACTACTCCCTCTTCAATAACTATTGATCGTATATCTTGAGCTGCGATAAGATAAGACACAGTTCTTGTTTGACGTATTATGTGAGATAACTAACCACCATCGTTTTAACACTTGTACTTTGCGAGTTCCTACGCATCCTAACACTCAGATTCCACTTTTGACGTTATTTCTTCTATAGAGAGGACTGTACATTGACTTGGCATGCATTTGGCATGTTGGCGCAGGATGTTTTGTTGGATGTACTGGAATTTTGCTTGATGAACGGATGCACATCATTAAATTGTTTTTGGCATGAAAACTCGTACATGCAAAATGAACTGCATGTACTCAGGCAGTAAGTTTGTACAATTAATGTAGCAACAAATCGATGGATGTCATCAAATATTTACCGCAGTCGCGATCTCCGCAATCGCTTGCAAGTTTACGCCCTCGTGGGTACACAATATCGTGTGAAACTTACTACAACATAAGTACAGTGTTTTGTTTGGAGGCACAGCTGCGGGCTGGAGTTATGATGTCCTACCAGCAACTGATCAAGAACTGGCATGAGTATTACCTCAATTTGGTCTTCGTCTCGTGGTTAGTACTTCGAAATACAATGCCAATTCCACACAATATTCTGAACTACCGCTATGACAGAGAAACTCAATTAAAGACCTTCTTGGCACAACAACTTAGTGATGAATATACACACATGAATAAATTTATTACAACACTCATTTCATGCTTGTTCATTACCCGTGCGTTCGGAATCTAGCAGGAAATTCTCCACAGATTGGTGATGTGAGCTTAGAATATCGCGGAAGGACGGAATGACAACATCGACCATAGTGGTGGTCAACGAATTCACATTACCACCAGCTCCAGCCTCGTTTGGTCGAAGTTTCACCGACGTTCTGAGTTGAGATGCTCGCTGAATTGCACCACCGACGGAACTGTACGCCTTTATTGGGTACTCATGCACGACGACCCACCCTCCTTCCTCCGTCGTGGACCGTGAGACTTCCGACGAAGGATAATTAATTGACCATTCGGAATGAGCTTCAATGAGGGCAACCATACCAGTTGAAACAGCAAAGCGCTTGATGATCGTATGCGCTTTCGCGCTCACGCTACCATTGTTGCCAAACGGAACACCATGACATGACACCATTTCAATCATATCGGATGTGTTCCTGATCACACGCGTGTTTGTCTTGAGGACAACACCACCCAGTTCAATAATCTCCCAGAGGGATCTCGCCATAGTATCTTCTCCGAAAGGCAGCAAACGAACGTGTCTGAACTCGACCGCCGCTGCAGCATCTTGTCCACCTTCACGGCAAATTTGAACTTGCTCTGTGGTAGTTCCACCTTCCGTTGGTCGGTGAGCTTCACGCAGGATCAAATCAAGTTCGTGAAATCGATCGTTGATCCTCCTTTCAAGCATTTTGAAAATCTCGTCATTTTCAAAACACAACATTGGCGTTTGTGTCACCCCAACACGAACGAAGGCAAAAGGACTTCCAAGAAGCTGCATCCGTCGAGTTTCAGCCACGGTCAGTTGATCTTGCAGCATTTTTGATGCTTGAGCGTACAATTGAACTTTCTCCTTCAGCCGCGCATTCTCGTTTTGAGAGTTTTGGCATTCTTGTCGTGCGATAATTGCTACCGATTGCCACATTCCCTGGTCTTGAATTGTTGGCTTTTGCTGATATGCTTTTCGACGGTCGAGTTCCATTTGCAGGAATGTCAAGTGGGTTTCCAGCGCTTCGGATTCACTACGAAGAGCATTGAGTTCTTGTTTACGACGCAACCACGATGTACTGCGCCGTTTTCTTGACGTCGGCTTGGATGGTTCTGGTGATGTCGTACTTTTCATTTTCTTGAGTTGAGGTTCCATAGGACTATTCAGGTCTTGTCGGCGTTTGGTATCAACAAATTCTAGCGGAACGGTTTGAAGGTCATCGAGCTGATCCATTTCGTGCAGGAAATCGGACAGAACGATGTCGCTGTTAAATGGTTCCATGGTTAGATATGAGACTTCTAGTCGCGGAGTCATGGCTTTTGTGTTAGTTGTCCCGCAAGTCGGAAAATGGTTGTTGTTTTACGTGGATAGGCTACCAAAGCGTCCGATAGCTCGACAACGTGTGATGGCGCCCGTGGCACCATCAAACGGAGGATTATGGCAAAAACGACACTGCACTCAGCTTCCTTGGTGATTGTGAGCGTCTGGAGGATGGATACACGAATATCCAGCGGCCGTGACTACCACACAGTCGACATCAATACAGTCTAGGGACTTTAACATACATGCAAAATCAGGATGAATACAGGTGCATGTATTAAAATACTTGTTGAAATATCTCTGGATCAGCTTTAGCCATTTGCTTACAGGTTCAGCCTGTCGAGATTGTGAACTTGTCCTCTTTACCGCAATCACGATTAACGCGAGGGCCGTATTCATCTTAGGATGACAATCAACTCTGGATATTGCTCATGTCGTTCCAACAACTGGAAATTTGATGCATTTTTGCTGCATTTTTTCAGTAGCGAGTATCCAAACGAGTGCAAATTACGACAGGATATAGTGTTCGCTGGATCTTCAGTCTGAGACTTACTGCAAATAATATGATTCAGTCGACATTGTAGATAACCACTCTGGGATTCGGCAAGACAATGAAAGATATTGAATATCAAAACATGGGGTGCACCAGATAATAGTCAGCTAACCCAGAAAACAACCACATGCCGTATTGTATGTTAACATTGACAGAGAATCGTTGAACCCGAGTTTTTGCTGTGTTGTAACGAGTCACTATCGTCCAGAACACGGATTAGATAACTCGTGTGAAGGAATATCACTTCTACTTCGTTGCCGTAGTTTCATTTAATAGCTCGAACGTTAATCGAACGTCAAGTTTATTGAGCAGCTTAAGTTGAGCGTTAAGGCAAACGGCTGAAGCAGTGGCACCAACGACAAAATTGGCCAATCTTTATAAGTTCGGTTCGAAGCGTGAAGATCAGTGAAATGGAGGGCTACACACAACCTGTTTTGGAAACAACGCCCTTACGCTTCAGGTTGGGTTTACAAAAAGAATACCTTACATGTTCACAAATGTTGCCGATGAAGGTAAACAGGGCAAACCTCTTTCTTCGTCTTGGGCAGTATGATAATACTAGTGTTATTGAGGAGAATCAGCAAAGTACACTAAAACAGACGACTGAGTCGAATTCTACGTTTCATTTAAACATAATTGCGCTCCAACGTACTCTATGATTGATCAACACGAGAAGGCAAATCATACAGTCCCGAAGAGGAGTATCCTGATCACTCGTGCGGCCCCGCATCATGAAATCAAAACTTCAATTCCTACAATACAATGGCTGGCGTGTGATTCCGATTTTCATAACGGTAGGTCTGCAGCTCGAATGTCTGTCATATCCTTGTGAGCGCAGTGTTATCTATAATTTGGTGCCTTGAGTCCACAATTTTGCGTAGCGACGGTACGATGACGTCGACCTCGGAGAGTTCGTTTTCATCAGTATGTTGCTGGTTGACCTGGCTTGAGCAGATTTTTATTGACAAGCACATTTGACATCCGTGGAGTTTGACACCTGGTTTCATCCCTTTTGCGTTAAAAGATTGGCTCCTCAGTAAGATAACACTGGAGTCTTGTGTAACGTAACGTGGTGAGACTGAAGACGTAAAGTACCCCACTGTCGCCTCTAGCATCGCGGCAAAGCCTCCAGAGACAACGAATCCCTTGATCACAACGAGGACGTGAACGTTGACAGTATCCCCAGTTTCAAGTGCAACAGGATACAAAGCATTTAACGTCATGGTAGTCTTCGAACGCCAAGCCACTTGAACTCCTGCTCGACTGGAACTCTCCATTCCGAAGTGAAATGTCTCCCATAACGAACTCCAAGTATTTTCTACGCTAAACGGCATCATCCGAGTTTTAATCAATTCAAGCTCGAGTCCACCACTAGAAGCGTTCATGCTGACTTCGTCACTATCCTGAATAAATCCTTCCTGCCATTTTGCTTGAAGTGTGGCTTCCAGATTACTTTGTCGGGCAGAAATTCTCTCATCCAGTACATCAAATACGTCGTCATTAGTGAACTGTAAGCACTTGCTTGTAACGTGTTCAATTGCTAGTGCTTTCAAAGCCACAAGATTATAGAAAAATTCTTCCTCTTGAATGTCTTGAAGATTTTTCATAATACGCTCCATCGCTTTTGTCACTCTCGAATGCTCTTGGAGCCTCTCCTTTAGCACTGACTGGACTTCACGGGATTTCTTGAGCCGCATCATTTCATGCCCAGCTTTCCATCTTTCGGGTGCCAATTTACGGCGTTGCTGTAGTTCGGTCAACTTTTCGCAAGTAGTTTCGATTCTTCTCGTAACCCTTCCAACTCCTGTTTGCGATACAACCAGGATAGGTTCGGGTTCTTCCTTGGTTTTGTAGGTTGGTGGACTGGCTCTTGCGCGCTGAACGCCAACAGAAGTGGCCGAAGGTGACGCCCGAGGTGA
The DNA here is from genome assembly GCA_008079305.1 of Phytophthora palmivora. NCBI lineage: Eukaryota > Oomycota > Peronosporomycetes > Peronosporales > Peronosporaceae > Phytophthora > Phytophthora palmivora. The sequence goes on from VOQZ01001458.1 coordinate 161,781, forward strand.
TTGACTTGACGGAGGGTTGACGCGAAGGACGTGGATAGCGGTTGGTGACGGAGAGTGGCAGAACGGTGGCGAGAGCGAGTCAGTGGACTAGCACCACAGATAGGAGGAGGTCCGTACAGGGCTTCAAGTGGCGACAGAGGATCGCAAAAAGATCGAAGGAGGGCGGACACGGCGAGGCAGGATGGCGAAGGAGTAGCGGACAGGAGAGGCGACGACGGTGAGGCCGACGAGAGGCCAGGATACAGCGAAGGCGGAGATGAGTGGAGACGGAGTGGGTAGGATAGGAGGCACCCTCGGTAGCTAGGAGTAGCTAGGGGAGGTCTACGTAGGGTACATGGGGGCAACGAGCAGCGGTCAGGCTGCTCGACCCTCAGTTGCGAATCTGCTGCCGAACGGGAACAGTTCAAGACTAATAAAGACGAGGATTGTGCCGGACTTCACGGGTACGAAGAGCTAAGGTAGGCGATTAGAGGTAGCAGTGTGGGGGCGATGGCCTTTAGGGTGGCGGGAAGCGCGGAGAGAAACCGTGCCAGGCTATGGGGGGCATTCGATACCCGCCTTGGCCGCTGCTGCCAGAGCCATGTATGTGCATGCATGTTTTCGTGTGGGCTCTGGTGGTGTACATGCGTAATAGCATGATCCGGCTACTTTGCAGGGGAGCACCCGACTTCAGTTTACCCGGAGCTGGTCGGGGTTGCCGAGAATGGCTCTCACCTTAGCCGTCCCTATTGCGCTGGTGCGGCGTCACTACACGGGCGAAGGGCCAGCAAGCACCGATGTTGTAGCACGGCAGGCAGCGACTCGAGCTACGTGGCGTCCCCAGCGGGTCGACGACCGTGAGCACCGTTCTTAAATGAGCGGTCGAAGGTATCCGTCGGGTCGATATTCGTCTAGCCCACATGGGGGCTACTCACGCCGAACGCCGCCTAGGTGGAGTAGACACGACGCTTTATAAACAGTCGAGGACCCTATCGGGCGGTGGCAATAAGATTCGGCAGCTAAATAGAGGGAAAGAGCTACATGGTGGTCATGACAGCGGCTTTCCGGGCACACCAAGAAGAGGATGGTGTTGCGGGCCTAAGCCGTAGAGGGCTGAACCTGCAGTGTGATGAGAGTGAGAGAAAGAGTCAAAGAGGACTAATTGGGATTGATTTGTGTTATGAGATAGAAGTAAGAGTACGCTACGACGATGACGACGAGTAGAACTACGGACCGAGACGTACGGGCACAGAGGCGCGCTACGTCTGCGGAAAGATTGGCAGCGGTGCCAGTGACGACGAAGCCAGCGACGACGAGGCTCACGGCACTGGACACGGGCGGCATGGTGACGCTGGATACGACGGATATCCGGATGGGCGGCACGCCACTTGGATCAACGAGTGTGGTACAACTTGGAGACGGCGACGGAAGTGGTGATGGCGACGGATCGACCACGACGAGGAGTGAAGCCGCTGTCGGAGGCCAAATCTCGGCCCGAAGTGGAGTGAGGTTCGACGGTGGCGAACACGATCGAACCGGCACCGGGAGAATCACGGCGAGAGATACCGACGGTGACTTGACGAACGAGGGTAGTGGATATGGTGGTGCTGGAGAGGAACAGCTACCTCCAACACGAGGACGTGGCGCGACGACGGACGTAGGGAGGCAGCAAACGACGCCTTCACGGCCGATTGTGGTCCGCGAGAAGGTGAAGTCGTTGAAGCTGAAGAAGTTTAAGGGACTGGACGACACGATGCCCATTACGATGTGGCTGAAGACGGTGCGTGCGGAGGTCCGACGACAAGCGGCGACAATGGGTGTCGAATGGCGCGACGATCAACTGTATCACGAGGTGGCGTCTCACCTGGAAGGTGAAGCGCAGAGGTGGTTTGCGACGGTCATGGAATCTGTGCCACCGGAGGCGGAAAACATCGGGACACTGGCGACCATGCTGCGGGAGAAGTACATGACCCAGCGGTCGGGTCCTGAAGTAGTCGATCTACTTAATGCGCGTCGGCAGATGCGTGGCGAGCGGCTGGTGGCGTATGCGCAATCACTGCGCGAGATAGCTGAACGAGGCGAGGTGAGTGAAGTCTGGGTCGTGAACGCGTTCCTGAAGGGGATGAGCAGCCCCACGGGCGCGACTCACGTACGCGGACACAACCCACAAACTCTCGACGAAGCAGTGAACAAGGCGGTATCGCACGTCGGCGAGTACGGCGAAGGGTACGGCGTCGGACTGGAGGCAGCCTTGGTGGCGTGGAGCGAGCGCGAAACGAGCGCTGTGCGCTCTCCTATGGCGACGGCAGCGAGGGAACAGGAGCAATCGGCGATAGCTGGCAACTTTGGAAGTGTGGTGTCTGGGTACGGCCCGATGTGGGGTACGACTCATGAAGCACCTCGGTATGATACCGAGGGAAGGCTGGTAAGCACAAAGGGAACCGGTATGGTCGAGTGGTGGAAATCAATCCCGCCTGGATACCAGTTAGTACCGGTAGCGGCCGTTACGGGTGGCGGTTCAAAACACCGGACCAGTAGCGGACATGAGCAGTACGGGCGCGCCAAACGCCAAGGAGACGATCATTACGCGAAACGTCCGGCGAAGACGTTTAAGATAGAAGGTAGCCACGGCGGAGGCGGAGCGTACGGAACTCCACGGTCGGAGTTGGTGACGCGAGAACAGCGGTTGGCGAACCAGCAGAACTATGAGGCGCGGAATGGAGGACGAGCACCATTCGTGCCCCGTCCAGGAACTACCTGTTTCTACTGTGGCGAAGAGGGACACTTCGCGCGGCACTGCAGGTTGAAGGAGGAGGACCTGGCAAAGAGCACCGAGAGCCAGGACAACCAGGAAGAGAACAGCGGCTCGGGAAACGGACAGCGAGCATAAGGGTCCCGGCCTTATCGCTCGCTTGTCACGACCCGGGTAAGGAAAGAGAATCTCGGCGACGCGAGTGGCCGAAGAAGAGTGGCGACCAGGGTGAGGAAGCCGGTAGCTGGTCGGAGAAGGAACGGCAAGGACGAGGAGTGGCGTGCGTAACTGGGGATGGCGGCGATCGCGCGACGGCCGTACCCGCAAACGAAGGTTCAGGTGCGATGAAAGAGCGAGAGGAGCCAAGCGCACGGCAGTCTGGGGATGGCGAGAGCCAACGAGTACTGGTGACCTCCGAGACTGGGGATGGCGCCATACGACGCGAGATCGATGAACCACGAGAAGCCGTGATGGCTACGGTGGAGAGTCAGTTGCATACGTGGAGTGAAGCGTATGAGAAGGGCAAGGTTACGAGGTGCCCCGAAGATGTGGAACGTCAGCCAGAGGATTCTGGAACGGCGGTAATGGCACTTCAGACGGCGTTGGAAGCGGAGATGGCTTTGAAGGACGCGACGAAGGCGCAGACGATACGAGAGACGGCGTCGCAGCTTGAGATGGAGAAAGGGACAGCCCGGGCAGCGGATAAGGTTCTGTACAAGCGGCAGAAGCGTAGGGACCGCCAACGGAATAGACAGAGACGGAGAGAACAACGTGAACGGCGAGTTACGCAACTGGCTTGTGAAAATACAGCCGCAGTAGCGAAGTCAGCAGCGAATGAAGAGACGATCAGTGCAGACACTCACACGAAGGCCGAGCACGGAGCAGGACACGTGTCGAGGACGCGTCGACGATTCGAGAAGATGGTTCGAAAGGCAAAAGTCCGTCTGGCGCGGAAATTGAGCGTGTGGGAAATGCAGGGGAAGTACCCTGAGAACATGTTCGCGTCACTGGAGGAAGCATGGCGTCAGCGAGGTGGTGACAAACTGCGGACGCTGAGCAGTGAGGATGCGAACGCGATGGGTTTCGCATCACGATGTGCGACGAAGGTGCTGACGAAGAAGGTAGGGCGCCGAGGTATGACCAAGCGATATGAGTACCATAGTGGTGGCACATACCCGACGACAAGTGTGAAGACGTTGGATGGTAGTGGCAGAGCAGTACGAGTGGGCCAACTACGGGCAGTGAAAGCACCCACAGTCGACTCACTACCGACGGCAAAGGTGAAGGTTGGTAATCAATGGAAGAACATCAAGTTGGACACGGGAGCGCAGTACTCCGTGGCCGGCGATCAGTGGAAACAGTGTGGCGCACAGCTGGACGAGTTGCCACCGGTGGAGTACATCGAGGGGTTCACGGGCGCAGTGGCGAAGGTGCTCGGAGTGTGGAGGTTCCAGCTCGTGACGCAGTACGACCAGTCCATGACTGTCGACGCTTTGATGGTAGAGGGAGCAACGAGTGAGTTTCTGCTCGGCGAAGATTGGATGCTCCGAAAAGGAGTCAAGATCGACTTCACGTCGTGCGAGATGAAATGGTACGCCGGCGACGAAAAGAAAGTAGTTCCGTTCAGTTGCAGGAACGACGACTGTCTGGAAGGGAGGACAGCAAGAGTACGGTTAGTGAAGAAGGCCAGGATACGTACAGGAACGTGTCGAAACGTGGAGCTTGCAGTGGCAGCGTCGGAGGGCACCGAGGGCTTGTTCGTGCCTGCCCTAGGCGTAGAGCCACACCTGTTGTTAGCACCCACACTGACAACCGTGCGTGACGGTAAAGTGACGGTACCAGTGATGAACTTGGTGGGTCGGACGTCCAAGTTGCCGAAGAAGGAGACGTTAGGGACATGGACGCCAACAAACGACGACATGCAAGTGCTCGCAGTGACTGGTGAGCTGGATCGAGAACGAGTACGACAGTGGTTGGCTGAACTGAGTACCAAGACGACCCCTCTGACCAATGAGGCAGACCTGAACTTGGGCAACATGAACGGTGAGGACAGGGATTTGTTAATTACGCTGCTAAGACACTACCCGACGCTGTTGCAGCCACGAGAAGGCTGTCCACCCATGACAACGCTAGGGGTGGAACACGAAATACACACAGGGACGGCAGCCCCTATTAAGGTGAGGCCGAGACGACACGCACATCACGAGCAGGCAGTGATCGACGAGGAGGTCGACACGATGTTGCAAGGCGGTGTGATTGAAGAGAGTTGCGGAGCTTGGGGTTTCCCTGTGGTCCTGGTGAAGAAGAAAGACGGATCAGTACGATTCTGTATTGATTATCGACAGTTGAATGCTGTCACTGCGAGAGATGTCTATCCACTACCACGAATCGACGACACTCTGGACCATCTTCACGGTGCAAGACGGTTTACCAGCCTAGATCTGCATGCTGGGTATTGGCAGGTGCCTGTAGCGGAGAAGGACCGTGACAAGACAGGATTCGTGACAAGGAGAGGCTTGTTTCGGTTCGTGCGAATGCCGTTTGGACTGGCGAACGCGCCTGGAACGTTTCAACGAATGATGGACGCTGTATTACGGGGCCTTACGTGGCAAAGTTGTCTAGTCTACCTAGACGACGTGATCGTGTTCTCGAAGGGCAATGTCGCGCAGCACGTCGTGGAGCTCGCGGCAGTGCTGGAGAGGTTGTCACAGGCGGGACTATCATTAAAAGCGAGCAAGTGCTCTTTCGCACAAGAGAAACTAGAGTATCTAGGGCACGAACTTGACGACGAAGGTGTGCGGCCGATGGGGAGCTTGGTGGAGAGTGTGAAGAGCTTTCCCGTGCCAACTGACACCACCGAGGTCAAGCGTTTCGTGCATATGGCGGGGTACTATCGGCGGTTCGTGCCGAACTTCGCGAGTAAAGCGGCTCCGATGACGAAGTTACTGAGGAAAGGCTCGGTGTGGCGTTGGGCGGAGACCCAACAGGAGGCGTTTGAGTGGCTGAAGGGTGCGTTGACGAGCAGGCCGTTGCTCACGTATCCGGACTTCAGTCGTCCGTTCCGATTGGTAACTGACGCATCACAAATAGGACTGGGGGCGGTGCTGACCCAAGACCAAGGCAATGGAGATCAGCCGGTGGCTTATGCCTCCAAAGTGAATTCGCCGACAGTGGCAAAGTATAGCATCACGGACTTGGAATGTGCGGCCGTGGTTTGGGCGGTGAAGCTGTTCCGACCCTACGTGTATGGGAGGAAGTTCGAGCTGGTGACGGATCATGCAGCGCTCAAGTGGCTAATGACGTCGAAGGAATTGACAGGGAGGCTACATCGGTGGTCTCTGTTACTACAAGAATACGACTTTGAAATTGTGTACCGGCCCGGACGGACGAACGTAGTAGCGGATGCTCTGTCCAGGGCCCCTGTGAACATGGCGACGGCGATGACCAATGAACCGAGGGGAGGCGAAGGTCAACTGGCCGACAACGAGGTACGGAAGGAGCAGATGACTGACCGGTCGGTACAGCGCCTGAAGGAGAAGGGCAAGCATGGCAGCAGAGCCATCGTGACCCGGGACGGCCTCGTGTGCATCAAGGCGGAAGACGGCAGCACGAGGATAGTCTTGCCGACGGCATTGTGGGCAAAGGTGCTGCGAGAGCACCATGACTCTATCTACGCAGGACACCTACGGACCCCCCAGACGTACGCTCGGGTCTCGAGGTACTACTGGTGGCCAGACATGTTACATCACGTACGGCGATGGGTGAACGCGTGCCGTGATTGTGGGTCGAGGAAGGCGAAGGCGAGAGAAGTCATTCCGCCTCTGAGAAGTCAGGAGGTCGGAGCTGTCGGTGATAGGTGGGCCCTCGACGTTGCAGGACCACTGCCGCTAACGATAGGTGGGAATCGATACGTGGTGGCTGCGGTGGACTACGCCACGAGGTATGCAGTGGTGGCGGCGGTGCCAAGTCACACGGCCAAGGATATTGCGAAATTCATTGCGGACAAGTTGGTGCTCGTCTACGGTCCCATGCGAGAGATCGTGATGGACGGCGCACCTGAACTGAACGGACAAGTGGTGGACGCACTAGTCAATGCGTTGCAAGCGAGGCAGGTGACACCGGTGCCGTATCGACCGGCATTGCTGGGCCTGGTGGAAAGGTTCCACAGGACCTGGAAAGACATGGTGGCGATTTTTGTGGCAGCAGCGCAAGATGACTGGGACCAATGGCTGCCCTGTGCTGCGTATGCCTACAATGGAGCGAAACATTCGGGCACGGGGTTCAGCCCGAATGAGCTGATGATGGGGCGTGAGCTACGGACACCGAACGAGTTGTTGCGCGCGAGTGGGGTGCGACAAATCGGAACGTTCGCTGATTACCACCGGAACCTAGTGGCGAACATGGAGCGCATGACGACGGCTGCGCATGCAGCGTTAGCAAAAGACCAACAGAGAAGAGCAAGGTACTACAACAAGCGCGTGAGGCACAACGCGGCCTTCAGCGTAGGAGACCTGGTATGGGTGTTCAAGCCTCCACGTGGCAAGGGTACCACCAAGCTGGTGCATCAGTGGCTGGGGCCAGCGAAGATCCAGCAGGCAGCGGGGTTTGACAACTGGGAGGTGGTCCGAGAAGACAATGGTGAGCACGTCATCGCTCATAGCAGCTTCCTGGTGTCATGCCGTTGTCCGAGCGATTCATTGGGCGCGGTGGCCGACAGGATACTCGAAGAGTTAGTGGAGGAGGACGCTGACGACGTAGCAGCCGAGGTGACGAGCGACGACGAGAGCGGTTCGGCGAATAGGAACGAGGCGCCACCAGTACGCAGGGATGAAGAAAATGAGACGGAACAGGCAGCGGAAGGCCCGAGGCCAGCGTCAGCAGACACGACGGACGGAGCCGGAGTGAGAACACAGAGCGAGAATGCGGCCGCAACTGGGATTGACGAAGGCGGGAGCAGCCCAGAAATAGTCATGGGGGCTATAACTAGCAACCAGCAGGTCGAGGCGAGTAGTGCAGTGGCTTCATCCCCTCCACCGTCATTCACAAGACGGCGGTTGAAGCGGAAGGCGCAGGCAGCACTGGGGAACACGAATGATGGTGAGCAAAGGCAAGGCAGGAGAAAGGACGACACCGATGCGGCGAGGGAAGCCCGGGTCGCACGACGGCAAGCTGTGCGTGACGAGCAGGAAGCCGCAGCGACGGCACAAGTGGGGTCAGTTGGTGATCACAGGATACACGTCCGTGGCAGCGCCAATGGAGGCGAAGGTGTGCACAATGACGGAGTACCCCACGATCAAAAGAGAGACCGAAGTGACAGCGACGGAGAACTGCGTGGTAATGGCCGAAGTCGACGAGTCCGCTTCGAGGAGAATGATGACGACCACAAGGGTGACACCGAGGTGGAAGGAGACAGGACGGGAGCCGGTGGAATGGTCGAAACGATACGAGGGCGAGGGCGACATCGACGGCCGGAGCCGATGCCAACCCTCTTGGAAGTGGAAACAGCGGGATACATTGTCGAAAGGGCACGGCGACGAGTACGCAACCGGGCAGGACGATACGAAGTGGAGTACGAGGTCGAATACAGCACGGCCCCGAACAGGCCTTCGCGACGAAGGTGGCTCACGGCTAAGCAGTTTGCAGTGCTTGACGACGCCGGCAAGATCGAGGACGATCTTGAGGCCGGGGATGTCGTGTAGGTTGGTGGACTGGCTCTTGCGCGCTGAACGCCAACAGAAGTGGCCGAAGGTGACGCCCGAGGTGATTGACTTGACGGAGGGTTGACGCGTAGGACGTGGATAGCGGTTGGTGACGGAGAGTGGCAGAACGGTGGCGAGAGCGAGTCAGTGGACTAGCACCACAGATAGGAGGAGGTCCGTACAGGGCTTCAAGTGGCGACAGAGGATCGCAAAAAGATCGAAGGAGGGCGGACACGGCGAGGCAGGATGGCGAAGGAGTAGCGGACAGGAGAGGCGACGACGGTGAGGCCGACGAGAGGCCAGGATACAGCGAAGGCGGAGATGAGTGGAGACGGAGTGGGTAGGATAGGAGGCACCCTCGGTAGCTAGGAGTAGCTAGGGGAGGTCTACGTAGGGTACATGGGGGCAACGAGCAGCGGTCAGGCTGCTCGACCCTCAGTTGCGAATCTGCTGCCGAACGGGAACAGTTCAAGACTAATAAAGACGAGGATTGTGCCGGACTTCACGGGTACGAAGAGCTAAGGTAGGCGATTAGAGGTAGCAGTGTGGGGGCGATGGCCTTTAGGGTGGCGGGAAGCGCGGAGAGAAACCGTGCCAGGCTATGGGGGGCATTCGATACCCGCCTTGGCCGCTGCTGCCAGAGCCATGTATGTGCATGCATGTTTTCGTGTGGGCTCTGGTGGTGTACATGCGTAATAGCATGATCCGGCTACTTTGCAGGGGAGCACCCGACTTCAGTTTACCCGGAGCTGGTCGGGGTTGCCGAGAATGGCTCTCACCTTAGCCGTCCCTATTGCGCTGGTGCGGCGTCACTACACGGGCGAAGGGCCAGCAAGCACCGATGTTGTAGCACGGCAGGCAGCGACTCGAGCTACGTGGCGTCCCCAGCGGGTCGACGACCGTGAGCACCGTTCTTAAATGAGCGGTCGAAGGTATCCGTCGGGTCGATATTCGTCTAGCCCACATGGGGGCTACTCACGCCGAACGCCGCCTAGGTGGAGTAGACACGACGCTTTATAAACAGTCGAGGACCCTATCGGGCGGTGGCAATAAGATTCGGCAGCTAAATAGAGGGAAAGAGCTACAGTTTCTTGGCTTTTAAATTGGGAGTCGTCTTAGAATTTTTTATTGAAACCTTCTTATGAATAGGATTGTTCATTTCAGCTGGATTGATCACAGTTGGAGTACCCAGGAGTTGGTCATTTAGCAACGGCCAATCCAGATCATCCAGGAATGCGAGCATTGTGTCGCTATTGTCCAACAAGAATAGCCTATCAGTCATTGTGCCTCGATGGAATCTGTTGGAACTGGTAGGTGAGGGAATTCGTCAGACGTGATTTCCTCCTTTTGGTTTTTTTAGATATGAGAATGTCCGCATCAGCTTCAATTCGATGACAACAGAAGTTTACCTGCAAAACTGTGCTTCAGCTTTTGCATAATCGTCTATCCTATCCCAGCATGGTATTCGAATTCATGTAACATCATGGATTTTAGGATGGGCTTTAGAAAACAGTACGTTTAAAACTCTCTTATTGTTGTCGTGGAACGTAAATAGCTAGTTAATTTGATGTATACATCTAATTCATGTACCAAAAGACACAATGATGAAAGTTGAAGTTCCAATCAAGCTTGGGGTATTTGACCAGCACTTGAATAAGACTTGGGGTATTTGACCAGCACTTGAATAAGATTGGATTGTCTATGGTGCTCACTGAGGTGACGAAGAGCATTACCCAGGTGAAGTGGACGAATGCACTCTTTTTAATTGGCAGCGTTGAACTTTTGCTAAGAAAATGAGTTTGATTTACATGTGATGTGTCGCGCCAAACTAGATGTATACAACAGTGAGACACAACCCCAACAGGACATGATCAATCAAAAGTTCCGGAAGGACTGTTTTCAAGCTGAGGAGCACCTTGGTGTTGGTGCCTGACCAGTTCAGTTCAACCTGAAATCCAAACATTGTGTTCGCATAAGCATTTCTTCATTATCGTTTTCAATCAGCACTTCTAAACAATATTTGAAAAGCTCGGCTACCGTAACGACAGGTGTCTTCTTCAGCGATGACTGTTGTTTATGGTTGCAACAATATTAAAAAATCACTGCAGATTTGCCAAAGGACAAATCACTTGGGCGTGGTATACCAAACCCAGGCTGCCAACCATACACGGCATTTCCAATCGTCCTTGTAAAATGTTTTCAACCCCTATTATATGCCAACTGCTTTCATGTAGATTGTTCCAACGTGCTGGTACATTCTCCATTGGTTCGCGCAGCATTTGACCGGATGTCGATGTGTAACACAGGAAGGACATCAATTCGAACGTCGAATTGAAAGTGGTGATCCTCTTCAAAGCATAGAAGAGTCTTGGAGCGCAAGCAACCGTCAACGTAATCAGTCATCATCGGGAGGACAAAGGTTTATAATAATTCAGAGTAGCGTATAGGAGATCACAAACTTTAGTCGACGTGCAATGCCAAATACAGGGAACAGTCACCAGTTCTCTTCGGGTCTTTTTTCAGACTTTAAATGGCGAGGTAACACATAATAATCTGGGTTCCTTGTAAAATCGGAACGAGCGAAGGACACGTTCCACACGTTCGACGAATGCCACGATGTGCATTGCGCAAACTTGTCCTCGCGGTTAGCTCGAAGCCAGGTACGATACTGGTTTGACGTCCACGATGACCCCCGTGTTGTCACCCTTAGTAGCTCTTGTACCATTACGTTGACGATTACTGGAAGAAAGTGGTACTTCGGCATTTCCTTGCATGTACTTTCGGCAATACATACGTTCAATTATATAGTTGAATTCATCTTGCTTCTAGATGCTCCTGCTCGTGATGGAAAATATTTTATGCATACCTCAAACTAAGCTTCTTTACTTATCATTTGAATGTAAAGGGCTCATTTACATAGGTAGGTAGAAGCTGCGTAGGTACATACACACGTGTGATGCTGTCATGTTTTGATTGGTTGAAAGGGGGGATCAGACCCATTTCATCCAATCAGATGCAGACTTAAATTTGAGTGGCAGATGGGCTTCCGCCCGCGCCCCATACGTAAACAGAGTTGATTTCACCTTAACCTTTATTACCCAGGCTAAAAGACCACGCATGGGCTCAATTTTATTAGTTGAAATCGAGCCAAAACAGCAAGATCTAACGGGGTTTCCGTAGTTGTGCTAGCCTAAAGTAATGCTCAGAGGCAGTGCATGGTTGTCAACATCGGCCTTGAGTGCTCACACTAAAATAAATTTGTTCAAAAAACAATTTTTAATGATTTTTTCCGAGGTTCATCTACTGTAAAATGGTGTTCAGATGCAATGAATGGCAGTCACGATCGGATTTCAGTCCGCACATGCCAAAGAAGTTGTTCTGGAGGAGGTCTGAGCATGATGTTTTCGAGCTGCACAAGAGTCTTGACAGAAGAAAATGCGCTGTTTGCCACGACGATAAGACCGTTGCCTTTGTAAAATTCGGTTAGTCTCAGTACAATTGCTGTTCCTTCACCAAATAAAGCTTGGTTCGGTTTCATCTTTTGATGCTCAGCATCTTCCATCAAATCCCACCCCAGCAGTACTCCAGAGTCACCATCTGCAACAGCTTTGAGCTCAGCACCAACTTCTTCGGTCTTCCTTGGGATTTTGGTTTTGTGAGGCATATCATCATGACAGTACTTGCCCTCATTACCTTGCCATGATGATATGCACTCATCAACACACAACATTTCACCAGGTAAAGCAACGTCAAGACTTCGAGAGTTGAATCATTAATAAGTGGTCGAATGGACTTCCGCGGATCATCCGAAGGTACGTCGTCGGAAAATGAAAGTACACCAGTAATATTTTCGAAGGTGCGGCGTGTCATATGAAAGCGCACACCAAAATTTGCCGCCGTGTCTGCGAATCCTTCTTGAATCTCTTTCTCCAATACGTTCTCAGCGTTCCACGTCGTGGCTCGACTGCCATTGCGAGTCTGACCAAGATAGCGAAAGAAATCTCCCTCAGCAACTGGGCGCTGCTTGCGCTCAACTAGTTTGGAATTGGTGTGTTGGAGCGTAGTTTGAATTGTGGACCACAAATACATTAGATAGAAACACTTAGAGAATAATTTATCTCCCAACCGTAACGTCGACGGCGTGCGAAAAAATGTTTTGCGCGTTCGCTATAAAGTTGCTGGGTCGATAAAGACGTCCGAACTGGATTCCCAATTTTGATTATGAGCTAGTGTTTTACCATCATCTGAAATCCCAGTTATCATGGACAAAACAAGCTCTGTGCTCTGTTTCATCTTCTCCTTCCTCTAACGAGTCTTCTTCCTCCGAGGAAGGCGATTCGCTTAACATATTCGAAGTTAATGTTCCAGCTAGCATCGAAGCTGTTAGTGACCCCTCTGACCCCGAATACGGGTCCACCAACGCCAGGGAGTTGATGTTGGGCTCAAATAGCTGCAAGGAACGCGCAGCTACCCTTTGTACCACTCCATTATCCCATTGTACGCTGTACCACGGTTGACGTTTGGTATTGTCGACCGCTAAGACGGCCCCGACCTTATGGAGCGTACCTTTCGATTTTCCTTGACCAAGAAATTCAATCGCGAGTTTTGGCATGATGGAGAATACGTTTGTGACCGAAAAAAGTGCAGAGATCCTCGGGACAAGTTTTTTATTTTTAAAAAGATCTATTTGCAACAAGAGCGCGCAGGGATCCCAGGACACTATTTTTAAAGTGAGCCCACGCGTGGGCTCTGTGGAGATTAAAGGTTAAATACAAAACTTGGGTTCGTTATTGAGAGCTTCCTCTTATCTACGATGTACGCTAGTGACGGTACCGCTTACCCCGTTACATCGAATCACACTTCCATGTTGAGTTGTCAGTAGAATCACCCACAAATCCCAAAATCTACAACTGAAATATCTACAACCGGTACACAAGAATATACATCCTCACTTACAGCCACCTTCAGTAATATCCTCTACCTTGCGCAAGGTCGCACAAATGAGAAACCGATGGCGCGCGCGATTGTACTGGGTCAATGGCAAGGTTCGTTTGTTTTAGCCCTAGCTCGTCACACTGCGAATTGGTGCTGACAGTACTACGTTATAGAAATGCTAAGAAAAAGCAGAAGTTGTCTATCAAAATGCAAAAGCGAAGACGCAACGAAAAAGGACGGCATCGCATGTCCATCGGTCGTATTTCAGTACAACTAATAATTAGCTTTACTTTGTGCATTTGTTAAGAATGCTATATAATAATCATGCTATCGTTTACCACTCCACGTGACGTCCATCAAGACGGCCGAACTACGTAGTTGTAGTGCTCTGTGCCAGAGAGTAGATAACGCTATCTGGTATGCGTTGTCGGGTCACCAGTAGCTTTTAGGCGTGTTTTACCGGTTGGAATTACAAAGTTTAGCAACGAATAACGTGGAAATGTTGGTACACAATTGTAGTGTCTTGCGACCCTAACTTGAGAATCCAAGTGCTTACTTTGAGGTGAAATGAATTCTGATATTCAAAGTATCCCTGCAGCAGAGGCTGCAGTAGTTACTGTTAGTTTCTTCTCCTGTTAATGTCTTCCTAGTATGCAGTATACATTCTCCAACACAGAGTGCTGGAGGTTGCAGTCGTACTCGGGTTTCTGTTGGTTACAGTCGTTGCTCTCGTTTCCTGTGCGATGTGTCTGGTGGTTACAATCCGTTCCATACCGTCACTACACTGCCCACCAAGCAGACCTTCGCACCTATGTATCGTTGATGTTGTAGCCCCACGCTATTCACCAAGATTCTTCTTTTGGTTACGACGTTTGCCTTTGTTCTTCCGTTTCCTTTGTTGTGAAGCCGTGCCAGGATGCAGCACAATTGGTTCTTTTTCACTAACTCCTTTGCACGGTAACGTGAGTTTCGAAACAAAAGAATGCAACTTTGCATCGTCCACTTTACTGAGATATGCGTTCAATTTTACAGGAACGTCCTCCTGTAATATTTTTACTGGCTCCCAAGAATCCTCAATGGTCTCCAGGCCTTCCCACCCAACCAACACCTCATAACCATGCTCAGGATGCTCACGATGGCCCTTAAATTCTTCCACTGTTAGGTAAATATCTTGATTTCCAATGTGTTCCAATATTTCTTCATCTATCTCAAAACTGCTGTCAGCATACAGTTTGAGCCGAGACGCGTGCACAGTTTTTGAGGTGCCAGTAACTAAGTGTTCAATCTCAAATGAATTCACTTTCGCAGTAATTACTCGAAACGGGCCGATCCACTTGACAGCTAATTTATTCACGTGAGTCTTTGCATCGACTCGAGACCATAGAACGTAATCTCCAATATGAAAGTTTACAGGCCTAGCACCACGCTGATTTGACTGATTGCGTTTGGTTTGCTTCTCCTTTGCAACAACAATATGATGGTGCATGTCAATGAGGCTTGATCTGAGTTGGCTCACATAACTTTGCACATCAGTCGTATTGTCGTTTACATTTACCACATTCTCTGCTATTGCATCCTCCGCAATGAGCACTTTATGCAGGGGCGTTGTCGCTTTTGCACCCATAAACACCTCAGCTGGAGCGTGATTTGCCAATGACGCTACCGGGCTGTGATTTAGATTACTCTGGATGAGTGGCAAAAGTGCAGCCCAATTTGACTGCTTCACTTTGTATTCAAGTAGCATGACTCGCATTACTTGAAGAACATCGCGATTCAAACGCTCTATGCTCCCATTTATCCAAGGACAGTATGCCAACGTGAAACTCTGCGTCATCTGAGTCTTGTGGCACAGCTCCTCAAGTAATTGGTTTTTAAAATGTGTGGCAGTGTCGCTAATCAATACTTTTGGCATGCCGTAGCGGCTGCTCCAATCAAGTATCGCCTTAGCAGCAGTGGCAGCATCAGGGCTACAGCACTTAACCAACTCGCAAAAATGTGAGAAATCATCCTTCATAACTAATATGTAGTTCTTTACTCCATTGTATTCACCAATGGAGAGGTAGTCCATGTGCAGAGCTTCATTGCGCTCTTTAGAACGGTAAGTTTCCCCCCAAGGCCTTGGAATAATATTGCCTCCTTTTACATGTAGACACAACAAACATCGTGCGCAGAAACTACGCGCTTTTTGTTCCAATTTGTCGATGCAGAAATGCTCTTGTAGGTGGTTGACCATTACCTTGACCCCCCGATGGCCCATTGTCCCACAATGAGCAATGACCATCAACCTCATCAGGAGCATTTCGGCATCGGGTGGGATCCAAAGCCGGTTTTTACGATCACGCCAACTACCATCATCTCTTTGACTTAAATGCGGAGGGAGATCATGCTTTGTGCTCCCTTGAGAAATGATAATGTCACTAGCCGTCGGCCATTCGGAATCGTGCCGCAATGGTCGGAGCTGCATTTGCCCAATTCCATCTTGACCCTCCACTAAGTCGTCCTCAGGTATAACTTGTCTAGGCTCCTCCCCATGATCCAAGGGTACATGTTCATTATCGTTCAGTGTTTGCCAACGTTTGATCGTTGGAGTCGACAGCTCCCGTGGTGTTCGGGCCCAACGCGAAACCATGTCTGCCCAGACATTTGCTTCTCCACTAATGTGCTCAATTGTGTAACGAAGTTCGTTCAATTTCAAACTCCATCTTTGTAGTTTTCCTCTTACATGTTTCTTTATGTCTTCACCCGGCGCAAAAATGAAAATAAGGTTGCGGTGGTCTGAGTACAAACGAAAACCTTTCGAACGAATGAGCAAATAATCCAGATCAGTGGCAGCCTTAACAATTGGAAATGCTTCCTTTTCTGATACACTCCAGTGCTGTGAAGCTCCTTTCAAGGTTCCACTCATACAGTATACTAATTGGTGTGTCTGCTCCGTAATGCTCACAGTAGGGTCCCAATCGTGGACCACCGTGAGAATAATGCTCCATCCTAGATCACTAGCATCGGTCATCACTATCAACTCGTCGGAATCATCAGGTGTTACTAATGTTGCTGAGTTGGCTAGAAGTTGCTTCATCTGGATGAAACTACTACGTTCTTGATCACTTAGAGTGATTGATAATCGCGCGGCCACATGCTTAGTCCTCTTGGTACCAGCCAAAGTTGCTTGCAGACGATCGTGAAGCGGGGCGGCAACCCGAGCAAAGTCAATTAAAGAATTTCGCATCCATCCGGCCGCACATAAGAACTGTTGTAACTCAGCTGCGGTTTGTGGTTCCGGAATGTTGATGAGGGTTTTTATCTTCTCAGGATCATACGCAATTCCATCCGGCGTGATCACACGCCCGCACCATTTTGCATTTTGCGTATACAAACAGATCTTATCAAGACCAAGGAAGAGACCATAATGTGCCAAAGTGCGATATACTCGGTCAAGCACTTCTAGAAATTCGTCAATTGTATTTGCGTAAATTAGTAGATCATCCACCCATGCCAGTACATACTTGTACAACAAGTCTGCTTCACGTAAGATTTTTTCCACCGACTGCTGAAAATGAAGGGAAGAGTCAACGGACCCTTGCTGCAATCGTGTTGGCGTGAAAACCCCGTCTTCTGTCATGTAGGACTGTGATTCCTGGCTGATCGAGGCCAGAGACATCTGCCAAAAGCTTTTGATAAAATCTACAGTCTGCTTATGCTTATTGTTTTTGGCGTGCTGAAAACGAGTGCTCAAACTTGGCATTGAACCGGCCAGAGGCAATGTCTGAGCATTTGGACGGCGTAAGTCCACTGCCTGTCGCAATCCACCAGATTTACCAGGCTTCTTTACGGGACGAGCCGGACTAGCCCAGCGACTTGCTTCATTTCGATACACCCAACCCAAGGAGACAAGCGATTCATTAAACTCTTTCATCCATTCGCGCTCTGCTGGAGCGTAGGTTCTTGGTTTGCATCGTATCGGTTCAGTACCCTCTTTGAATCGGATAACGAATGGTTCTATCTTCGACGGAGGATCGTTGCCAATTGCAATACGCCAAATATCATAGCGTGTCACAACTTGGAACAAATCCTGCTTCCTGTCTGCTGGAAATCCATTCACTACCGCTTCATCAATCAACTGACATAATCTAGCAGTGATCTTTTTCTTGTCGGGAGAATCAAAGCTCATTGGAATAGTAGACTCAAATGGATCAAAATCGACAATCTCTCTGTTTGCGAGAGCTGCTAGTTGTTCATCCACGTCAATACCTAACGCTTTTAACGTCATGCTGCCCAAAAGAAATTCATCTTCATTCGTCTCGGTTATAATACAGGTCACATTGCGCATTCTCACCTTTCCAGCAGGTGTAAGCAATTCTAAGTCCAGCTGGATTGACTGACCACATCGGATTATTGCTCCACCAACAGCCTTGCCGAGTATCGCTTTTTCGAGACGGTGAATCTTCACTTCTGGGCATACTTGACGTACTTCATCAACAACATGCCTGGGAATGACGTTGTACTTAGTACCATTATCCGGGTGGTACGGCATTGCCACAACTCCATTGAAGGCTACGTGTTTTGGTTCGAGTTCTTCATCCCTATGCACAAATCGTTTCATGGTGGTTGGCTCGCTACCTTGCCGCTTCTCTATGAATGCGCGACGAGCCTCTCTTTTCTGTTCTTCTGTTGCTGTTGGGCATTCATTAACCCAATGTTTACCTTTGCAATGTAGGCATCCTTGAGCAGGAGCATTAATGTTCTTTCGTATTGTAGATTTGTCATCTCGACGTTCTGCTCGCAAAGGTTGCGGTCGATCTCCACTTTGTACCTTATCGATATTAGGACGATATGCCTTTGCGAGAGACTTACTTGTCGTTCTGTCTCTATTTGCTTGGTACAAATCGAAAGATTGTTGGTTCTTCAGAGCTTCAGTTTTAATCACATCAAACAAACGAGATACACTGATCTTCACAGTTGGATCAAGGTCCTGATAAAGCTGAACCTGCTCTTTCAAACTTGTTGGACGCAAATTATCTGTCAGCAGTCTGCACTTTAACTTGTCATTTGCATCCAGCGCGATACTCAATCCATACTCCTCAACTATTTCTTCAAACCTATCGAAATAATTCAGTACGCGTGCCTTGACATCTTTCTGTTTTAAGTCCATTTTCAAATGCTGATTCATGATGGAATGGACGTTGGGAATCTGATCATTGAGCATGCTTGAGAGGATTTGCGATATGGCGTTGACTAACTTTTCATTTGTCATCTCGCTCACCTTTACTTTCAACTCCAGTTCACAGAAAGTCCTCAGTAAACGTCGATGAATTGTGTTGATGACTGGTATCATGACGGCGGTCAGAGACTCACCTGTCTCTTGGCAACGTGAGGTCACTGCTGCCTCATATAATTCTCGCTCCTTCTTCCACTTGATGAGAGCTTCATGTGAGAAACAGACGATTGGAGGCGGTTCCATCGCCGTCCATAGCTTCTTCGTTGCATTCGCGGTGTCAACATCTTCACCCGCAGTGTTGGCTCGACTTCGCTTTTGCTGTGGCCGGCTCATGACATATGCCTGTCCTCGTTTGGGACGTAATACACAGCTAAAGTTAACTTTGTAGTGTCTTGCGACCCTAACTTGAGAATCCAAGTGCTTACTTTGAGGTGAAATGAATTCTGATATTCAAAGTATCCCTGCAGTAGAGGCTGCAGTAGTTACTGTTAGTTTCTTCTCCTGTTAATGTCTTCCTAGTATGCAGTATACATTCTCCAACACAGAGTGCTGGAGGTTGCAGTCGTACTCGGGTTTCTGTTGGTTACAGTCGTTGCTCTCGTTTCCTGTGCGATGTGTCTGGTGGTTACAATCCGTTCCATACCGTCACTACAACAATGCGTGATAGCACAAATGACAGGGTTGAAAATATAATATTACTGTGGCTATCAGACGTAAGTGACTTTGCATATCAGTCGAGGATGTGAACAACTTTTTGTAGTTGTGTTTCGCTCCAATTTGTTGAGCGCAACCACGGTGGAAGCTCGACAGAGCGAGGCTCGGGGGTGGGGCGCAGATGAGAATCGATTTATTGGGCAGAGTGTGATAAATGATTTAAGCACAGACATTTGAGTGAATGCCAATCCAGTATAGATATTCACTACTAAGAAGCTACAACTGTAGCATCATCGCAGGTTTGCAAGAAAACGACCCATTCTGTTAAGGTTCTCAACACAGCAGCGCGCATGGTCTCTTAAGCATAGATAGAGACCATGCTGTTGGGTTGCCTGAATCCCAGAAAATCCGAACACACGCTACTTAGATTATTACATACATGCAAAGCGAGCTAGATAATAATTTTATAATTCGCATTGGTCCTACCCATTTTCAATCGTACCTCTTCCACCCCACTCAGATCCCACAAGTTGCAATTGTAGTGTAGACACATTATCATCTCGAGCCTAGCTGAAGACACCCGCATCCGTAGATCAGAGAGCGCCAGCTTAGCGAGAGAAAAGAAGTGTTCACACTCGTTAGACACTCGTTAGACGTCAAAGGGACGTACGCGACCTTGCGCTTCTTCAAGGCCGCTCTCACAATAGAAAACTCCTCCGCAACTCTTGACGGCGAGGTCAGGTGACCTAAGCCCAGCGCAGGCCGACTTTCGGCAGCTTTTAGCACCTTTCCCGTTGTAACTTGACGAGTCATTGCTCTGAATTTAAACTGTTTACAAAGTTGCTGTCGAGGACAATCGAGGCCTCAGGGATGGGTACTCCTTGATAACCTAGTCAAAAGGATGTCGCGCAGCTGACAAACTTAGCGTATACTTCTGCATTTCCTTAGTGACAGTCTCAAAGGCGGCAAGATCTTGAAGCAGTGCCTTGACGCACTTGTTCTCCGCACGCTGTAGCAGGAGAAACTGCGCGACGTGCTCCATGAGGAGATCGTGGCCCAGCTGAATAATGACCGATAGAAGCTGAACGCTGCGCTCTACCATCTCGTGCGTGCTCGACCATCTGGTGTTGCTCCTCAGCAGAGGTGACAGATGAAAGATGCATCACAGAAAAGCTCTACCCTTGATCAAACGTAGCTTAGACATCAAGGCTTGGAACTTGGTTATCAACTCGTCTTCGTTCTTGAGGAAGTTCTTGACCGCTGGATTGAAGCGGTGGATTGTGCAGGGATAGCCCCTCCTTCCGGCCAATGTACTGGTTCACAGACCAATTATCCCCTACCATGAAATTTACTGCGCTCCACGGCTTGTTGTATCGTGACAATTGGTCAGTGATTACGTCTACCTGTCTCTGAGCGCTAAGATCTTCCTCCGGCTCGCAGGTGAGAAAGCCAGCAGCAGGAAGCGACGAGATGAGTACTCTAAGTCCTCGTAGTACTTGCTGGCGGTGCCTCCAACCGGTATTACCGGTATTATCGTCTGCACTGTCAAATACCGACATAGTGACGGTTGCTTACTGTCCAGCCATCCAATACGAGGCCTAAACATTCCGGTAGCTCGCTCGAGACACGGCTCTCTACCACCTCAAACAACAGTGCTATATATTGCAGAAGCGTGTCCTCTGGCACAATAGAAAGTGCCTCAATTAAACGAGTTAGCTTGCGCTCCACAAACAAAAAAGGGAGGCTTTCGCAGATCACTCCCTCGAGCAGCGGTACAGGTTCCGCATTCGCTGACTAACTAGGCGTAGGTATAGGGAGTTCAGGCGACGAACAGCCTCTTGGGCTTCTTGTTCGTAGTCCTTGTGGTCGCGCAATAGGTGGTTCAGAAAACTTGTGTAGCATTGCCCTTCTTGTACTGCTTTCCGCAGGTACTGCAGTTGAAGTAATCATTACCAGCATCCACGAAGAGCGTAGAGTAGATCTGGTAGCATGCAAGAACCATAAGGGACGGGAGGGAACAGGGAGGAGTGTACAGTAGTTTGAAGATTGAACTCTGAGTGGTTGTTTTGCTGTTTCAGTTGTATTTTGAGTTTGTACTGGAAATGGATGGTAGAGGTCGAACCTGTGAGCTTTGTTGGCCTGAAACTTGACAATTCAGATATGAATAACAATAAATTCAAAAATAATTGATGTATAAGAATTAATCAATAAATTATACAATTCAATTAACATTTACGGGAAATCTACAGCCCATGATTTGCAGAATATGTTTTGTACATGTTTTAAACCATGTTTGACCATGATTGTAATTTATGGATTTGTTGCATTTTTAAATTTCATTCTCTTCATCCACTCATTCTGCCACGTGTCGGGAAAAGCGAAGCCCCCCGACCTTGCGCGCTCCTTACGAAGCCCAGTGAAACCCAGACCCCTCTGTAGCCTCCCAGCGTTATCCCCCTTCGTCTGTTGACAGGTAGTGCGCTTTATGGGGTGCCATGTGATGATAAAGGTGTAGAACTGATTGTGATGCCGTATTTGGCTTATGTGCAGCTATCTGTGTATAGTCGCAAGAATCCCCCCTCTTGTAGGTATTTTCACAAGACTGCTGGTGCTGACAACAAAAGGTGTGACTTCTGTAGTTGTATTTTAGCTGATCGCGCTATTGCTAAGGTCGTGGTGAATGTCCTGCGATGCAGTTTGCCGATTGGAGCGTCGCGAGGCCACCGTACCTGCGTAGGACGTGAAAAGGTGATAACGAAGGACGAGGTAGGCCATCTCTTTAAATGTAGATGCGCACGATGCAATGGTCGAACTGAATGATATGTATTATCTGTGTGATGTTGATATTTGTCTAAATTTGTGTCTGTCTTTTTAGATCCACGTATGTATGAGTCTTCACTTAGCTAAATTGTTTGGCGCTTGTCTTAGAGACTAACATGTATGAACCCTGTTTGTGGCCATGTTTTGAACATGTTTTGTACTATTGTTGTTTTCACTACAGCATGCCCCGGTCAAAGAAAACACACAAGCTACTACGATTGCTAGACATACCTGCAGCTACAAGCAGTAGTAGCGATGACAATGGAGATTCTGATGACTCTGTGAATCCCCGTCAGTCTGGTGAAAGTTTCGTTGCAAGTGAAACACAACGTGGTGGGATACCGAACGCTCAGAGCACGAACGGTTTTGTTTCCAGTGGTGATGATTCAAGGGAGCTTGTACGTACAAATCAAAAAGAAGGTAGTGGACACTCGTATAGCGATGGTGAAGATAGTGGTGGCTATGAAGAAAGAAGCGATGAAGAAAGCAGTGAACCATACGTCTGGTAATTCACGTGGAAGTCGGAAGCGTGCGCTTGGTGCATGTGAGGAGGAGATGTACTTTGTTCATGACCTGAAGAAATACCACAAGACCTGGGAAAAGTTTGAAAAATATCTACAAAA
Source organism: Phytophthora palmivora (assembly GCA_008079305.1). Taxonomy (NCBI): domain Eukaryota; phylum Oomycota; class Peronosporomycetes; order Peronosporales; family Peronosporaceae; genus Phytophthora; species Phytophthora palmivora. Next base: position 184,458 of record VOQZ01001458.1, read on the forward strand.
GTATCAGAGCGCTACGAAGACAGTTTTGGCTATTTGTGAGACGCACAATGTGCGACTAAGGAATCGTCAAATTGCTAGGATGAAGTCGAACGTGGGTAAACCAGCCTCGGAACTACAATTGGTTCCTGACCGAATGGACCCATATCAGCGAGTGTACATTTGTACACATGGTTGGAAACCTCGAGTTCGTTCGAAGGGAGTTCGTCCTAGGCACAGAGTCAACGACATTTGTTGCCCAATGAGATTTAGAGCTCAAGTTGTACTACGTTCTCCTGATGAATGGGTCATAAAGGTGAAACAGGCGTTCTATGGCCATTCTCATCCTGTATCGGAAGAAATATTTCGGAGTTATCCGTCCGTTCGACGGATACCCAGTGGAGACCCGGTCATGACGTGGAATTAATGGTTGCAAGTGGGAGTCGAGCCAGCAGAATCTATGACTATATTCGTGAACGTTCTCCGCACTATGTGCAGTTGAAGGATGTGTACAACATGATCTCGAAGATCAAGAGCTGCGGTGTGTGTAACAGTCTATAGATTATTCGCAGACACTATATTTGGAGTACTAACTATTTTTGTCCTTTTATCTACAAATGTTTAGGTGGTTCCCTAAGTGACGAGGACTTAGTAGCCGAGTTGTTGGTCAATTTCGAACTGGAGGCGTTAGGTAACGTCGCCGCTATCGATGAAAACGCAAAGGGGCAAACTGCTGTCATCTCGGTTAGTTCTCAGCACATGCGCAAATTGTACAAACGTTTTCCCGAAATCCTGTTAGTGGATTGTACCCACAAGACCAACAGGTGCGCACAATGGTGTTCCAGAAGAGGTCATGTTTTGTCTACCCATGTTTTACTGATTTACCCATGTTTCATTCATGATCTGACTCAGATACAACTACCAGTTGTGCACTCTAATGGTAATGAACCAGTTTGGTTGTGGCCAAGCAGTACAACACTCAGTGATTGAGAGGAACGCCGACTGGCATATGACAAAAGCCATTGAGCAATTCCAGGCTGTGAATGATTGGAAACAGACAAAGGTGATTATGGTGGACAAAGATTTAAATGAAATCGGCGTGCTACGGAGTATGTTTCCTGATGTTCGCATCTTACTTTGCCACTTCCACGTCCTGAAGTGGTTACAAGGTGTTGTACGGGATGACAAAAAGTATGAAACGTACTCAAGTAACGTGTTAAAACAGCTTGACTATTGTGTACACAACATGGTAATGTCAAAATCGATGGATGCCTTACAAAATCACGCAGACGAATTCAAACTGCTAGTGTGTCGTGATGGCAGAAGCACACTGTGGACCTACTTCGAGTCGAATTGGATGGAGTGTAAGGAAGTGTGGGTCACGTGTTTCCGCATGGATCTTCCCCATTTCAAGAACAACACAAATAATCGCCTAGAAAACTTCTTTGGTAATCTGAAAGCAAATCTGGAAAGCTCGATGTCCATGAGGCAATGCTTAGAAGCTACATAGCGTTATCAGCGCCGGAAGGAGAACGAATATGTTACTCGTGTTGTAATGCCAGGTTCTCAGAGACACATCAACTACTACGACGAGATGAATCAGTTCCTCGGGATGACAAGTGAGTGGTTTGCTGAAATTTTATTGTGTGAGTACAAGTTTGCTGCAGATGCGGACGTAGTTAAAAGATACTGTATTGATGATGAGGAGCTCTGCGTTACGTTGAAGTGCGAAGACCGGAATCATCGCGTCGACAAGTTCAATTGGATGTGTTCGTGTGAATTTTCTTCCACGATGAAGTTGCCGTGCAGACATGCAATGATTTACCGCAAACACGTTGCAAAACTTCTTACGATTCCATATTCCTCGATCCCGGACAGGTATGCCCCCATGTTAGATCTTGACTGTGAATCACCATGTTTTACCATGTTTCAAATGTATCTGCTGACATGTATCCATGTTTTGACCATGATTCAACCATATTTATACCATGTTTGTGAACATGTTTCCCTCTCATAAATCGAAACACAGATGGCTGCGAGTTGGAGCTTTAGACGAGGAATTGACTGATATCACTTTCCCTCTGCGTATCAATTCTAGATGTGAAGATGCGAAACGTAAGAAACAAATGACTGAGCGCGACAAGTTCAAGAGTGCACAGAACGGTTTTAGCAGGATCACTTCTGAGCTTACCGATTTACCAGATGACAAATTCAAAGAGGCTCTGGATACATTGGAGAATTGGTGGGGAAAACTGCGGCAGGGAGAGGTAGCAATGGATTGCCTGGAGACGAAGATGACTGTGGAGGAGGAGGAGCAAATGAAAGAAGACCACGACAGCGAAATGCCGCCTACTCAAATTGCAGAGACAGCAACAATTTTAATGGAGGAAAGGGACCCCGAGGCTAACGAAAGTGGATTCAATTTCGAATCAGCGCGTACTACCAAGGAAAAGAAGAAGACAAATTATAAAAAGGTAACATTGCAACCGTTCAACCCCAGAACCAGAGTGGGTAGACCTCAAAAAGATAGAGCTGCAGAATCTAAACAGCGGGGAGAAGATCGAAAAGAGTACAATAATGGAGCAAATTTACGCAATGCATTGCGGGGAGATGATGTCATCGAAGTCGAAGACTTTATTAGAAACTGCGAACCACCGCTTGAGGATCTCTCGTCATTCCTAAACACATTTGAATCCGGTATCAGCACAAAAAAAACAAAAAATTGTCCGTAGCGAAGTGTGTACCCACTTTTACACCTGTTCCATTCCGACTCCCTCAAGTTTTGGTGCTAGAAGGCTTACGCATGATTGAACGTGCAGCTCCTTTCGAGACTATGGATCTAAGCAGCCAAGTAAATCCAAGTGCTGAATGTTGGGTGCTGACTATTAGTGGAATTGGAGACTTCACACAGAGGCAGTTGATGGCAATGCAATACCTATCCAGTTTAGAGTTTGTATGTAAAGATGGCATGATGTGTTATTCGTGGCTCATGGGGAAAATTGACGTGAATTTTGAGAAGGAAGGAGCTAATGTGATGGCAAAAAGGCTACTTCAGGCGTGGCCATATCAGCGACTTCATGGCTTTGCGGAAGGTTTCCATTTGGATTGGACACCCGTGTATTGTGCTCGTAGGAAGTGCTTGTACAATGACAACTTTATTAACGCGTTTACTCTTACACTAGCTGCCAAGTATGAGAACAACGCTACTATATTCCTACCTACGATGACAACGCCTGCCCCAGATAAAGGTAAACTAATTCCACCTGTGACGCTAAGTAAACTAGCCGGATCTGGAATGGACGTGATGTTGATGCCGCTGAATGTGAATGACAATCACTGGACGTGTATCGTTGTAGACAATCCAAAACAGACTATCTACTGCTATGACAGCTTGGACAAGCGAGCAAATATGAACCTACTGACAGAGATAGCTGGCGAACTCATACAGAAAAGCCTCTCGCAACGGTACTCCATCACGTTAGTGCACTCACCCATCCAGAGAGACAGCGACAATTGTGGTTTATTTGTTTGTCTTTACTTCTGGCGTCGCTTCAACAAGGAAGTTGGGAACAACTACTCTCCCAATGGTTTGATGCGACGGAGATGGGATATTCTTCGAGCTGTGTTAGATTTCAGTAACTCTAGCAAAGGCAGCGAGGTGACCAGTCAGTAAACAGCTCTGCTTAGGACTTCAATGCAAGTTTGCATGTTTTATTGTGATTGTCCACGTTGTCCATGTTTTATGATTTTTTCTGATTTAGGTACATTCCAAACGAGATTTAAGTACATGCACTATAGAAGGAAATTTGGTTCCGACGACATCAATATGCCGTCAGTCTTGAATTTTCATGGTGTACTGTTAACATGACTTTTGCATGTTTATACCATGTGTTGTCCATGTGGGAAAATATCCGTAATTTATTCTAGAATCATGGGCTATTAACCCTTTCACTACCAGAGTCGTAGAGGACCGCAGCGGTCCTCTAACAGCCGGCTAGTTAAAATTTGATAGGCTAAAAGTCTGTACTTCCTGGCGCTGCCTATGCCACATGGTGGAAATAGGACCGCAGTGGTCCTCTACCATTTGTCGTACCGTGAAGGCCACAATAGCAAACAGCTCCTTATCGTCAGATTTCTTCCTCACATTTGCAATCTTCCAGGACCAGCTCCAGATCATCAACCATGGAAATTGCCGACCTGCTAAACCAAGTTGATGACGACGCCGACTGGAGGTTCGAGGCTTCGGACTCAGAGGAAGAACAAGGCGAGGAGGGAGGTGGAACCGAAGATTTAACGAGCGAGACCATGCAGTCAGCTGCCACGTCTCCGCTAACACAGCAGCTAACAGGCAATGAATATGTCGACAACCTTATCAAGTCCAGCGGCCTCCATATTATCCGCAGCAGAGAGGTCACAGCGGCTTTCAATGAGCGCGGTGAGCTGGGTCTCTTTTCGCTTTTCTTCACCCGTGAATTCAGAACGTCCTTGCAGTCTTGGACCAACGAGGTGCTGAAGGAGAAGGGGCGACAAGAGACTACCGAGTACGAGATTGATGCCTACATCGGTTTGGAGATCGCTATGAGCTTCAATCCTGTTACGACAATCAAAGATCTCTGGTCACAGACGCTCTTCATGGGACAATCGGACTTTGCAACAACTATGGCTAGGAATCGATTTGAAACTATACGAGCCCGATTCCAGGTTCATGCACCTGGCAGCGTCCCCGTTGAGCGTCGTGAGCTGGATCCGTTGTGGCACAGCAGACGTCTGATGTCCCAGATCCAGGAGAAGTTTGCCACCATCGCAGTCCCAGTGGGAGCGATCAGTCTAGATGAGAATACTGTGCGGACAAAAGCGCGGTCCGCAGCGAAGACGTACTTGCCGTCTAAACCTGACAAGTATGGCGTGCGCTTTTACGCGGCAGTTGGGTGGGAAAGTTTATACGCCTACTCAATATGGGACAACGGGTCAGGCAACCGAACAAGAACTTCAGCAGCTGAGCGCTATGCTGATACCTTCCCTGCTCTACGGACACCATTATTCAGGACTCTCGATCGTGTTGACATTCCAATAAAGCGCGAAGACCCAAGCGCACTGTGGATCGCAATGTGTGGGCATCTGACTAAGCAGTATCCAGCACCGAACGGTCACCGGTTACTGGTCTGCGATAACTTCTACACGAGGCACTCTCTAGCAAAGACACTCTTGGTGTTCACCGACGGTGAAATGCGGCTTCTTGGTACTGTCCGAATTCCGCTGCAAGGAAAGTGGAATGCTATAGCATTAGAAGCTGCTAAAGCACGCGTTGACGCTGCCGATCGCGGAAGCTGGGAGCTTGTTGCTGCGGTGGACGTCCCTCCTGGGTGGGAGAAGCAACAAGATCAGCACAAGAAAGCCCAGAAGAAGCTGCCACTACACCAGACTGAGTACACTCCATCCATGACTATAGCCAAGAATGGAAGTTCTCCTGAAGTAGTTTCGCTCTGCCGGAACCTTGCACCATTGCAACACTGGACAGAAGACAGAGTAATGCACCTCAAAACCTTCCAGGTTCCAGCCATGATTGTCGCCTACAATATCTTTATGAACGGCGTCGACAGAGTCGACCAGCTCAGGAGTACGAATCCAATACATCGCAAGGAAAAGCGACTCTCCATGAGTATCTTGACCTGGGCTCTGGATCTTGCGCTTATCAATGCGTTCATGCTGTTCAAAAAGATTGCGGGGAACGAAGCCACACGAGTCACTTTGCGCGATTTCAAGCAACGAGTAGCGGAAAAACTGACGGCAGTGCAACGTGCTCTACTGGATAAAGAACGCCGCCACAAACTCGTCTCAAATTCACTTATTGCAGAGGTCGTGGGCGCTGATGACAGCCTCCACGCAATTACTCCGAACTCAACCAAACATTCAGGGGCACAGTTAGATAATAGCAAATAATACCTTACTACACTGTTGAGCCGATCAATCTCCTTTGCCATGCACAGTGGGAAATGTGCTCGCGCCGTTTTTCTGAGACGGCCATGCTTCGTATAGTAGTAGAGTTGCCATAGTGCTCTGATAGTGTGGCGGGAGGTGGTTCTCCCCCTTCTCCTCGTCAGCATCCGGATTCTGTAGGCCACGATGTCCTTGCCGTATTGCTTCCACTCGCAGGGCGAGTCGCCGCAGAAGCTGCATGTGTGTGAGGCGATCATCGTCTGAGCTTGAAAATTCAAAATCTGTAGTACCGTAAGCGACAGGAGAGACGGCTAGGTCACATGCTCATTGGTGGAATCTTAGCTATTCAGCCATTCTATTGGTGGAGTTGTAGGACCGCAGCGGTCCTACAAAAAACCTCTTGTAGTAAAAGGGTTAATAGACATGGTCATACATAGGCATTTTCCATGTTTCCTGTTACCTAACCCTAACAGAAAACATGGCCGCCAAACATTTATGCATTATTTTTTTTCGGGAACCCACAAATTGGTACTGGACTAGATTTTTCGTTTTTGATATCCTCTTGTGAAGGTTTCTAATCGAATAGTTGCCGTTCGCTCCACAAATTAGCTCTAGTTGTCTAATACGCTTCTCGATCCTCCATCGTCAGCACTTTTGCCTTCTTCCTATCAGCTACGTAGTGTGTCGCGATACCAGGCTGCAATTTTTAGTTTTTGAATCCAGAAAAATCAGGTCAACTCCGTGCCAATCCTATCCTCCGTAATCCACCACTTACCGTAATCTTGTCCTTCTGTCAGCCAATCGTCGCCAGCCATCCAGACAACCATGTTTACACGACTTTAGCGTATATAAGAGCACTCCGGTTTCACCACTTTGCTTATTTTATCCTAGTCATAGTTATTGCCTCAAAACTGATTGTACACTTTAATGGCGGGTTCACCGTTCCTGCTTGAACTCGGCCTTGAGCGCGGCCTGGCTGTTCTTGGCGCTAATGGCACCGTTCATGAGCATGTTCTCGACACTGCGTTGGCGCTTGTTCCATAGACCACGATAGCATGGTGCAACCAACTCGGCAAGTCCGTGAATATGCTGTCGACTCTGCTCGGCTGAGACGCCACAGAGCTGGGGCATCAGATAGGAGCAGAGCTGCAGAATGCTCGAGTGCTCGCCTGTAGTAGAACGCAGTGGCTCCAGTAGACCCCAGCCGCAGTCACGAATCTCAATGCCCTTGGCAGTGGAGCTCACGTGTGGCAGGCGATTGGGACACTCGGCTACCGACTCCCACACAAGCACAACGCGACCAGTGGCTGTGTCCACGACGCGACGAACCACACAACGAACGATGAGTTCAGCGTCGGGTGCACGATGCTGTCGCAATGGCATAGAGGTCTTGAAACACAGCGTATCAGTGGTGGTGCCACCGACGACCGTCGCCTCCGACTCGGCTTCCAAGCACTGCCAGACAGCGGAAGCGCAGGCCTGCACGTCGAACGGCAGAATCTTAGCGTCCTTGACTTCCATCACAGGTCCACGGCGTTCATCCAAGATCATCTGTGTTTCTTGCAACTCTTGCTTGTCCCGTGTGAGGCCGCCCTTATCGAACACAGCCTCCATCTCTGCTAGTCGAGCTTCCAAGCCAGAAGCTAGTGACGCGAACACGGCCGTTTCTTCGGTGTCACTAGTACGTGGTCGCTTGACTCCAAGCACAGCAGCGGATGTCTCGGCATCAGAGCCTGAGCTCATGGAAGACTTGCATCTTTTCCGCAGAAGCTTCTCGAGACCCTTGGAAATTTTGAGCTGTTCTTGAATAAGGCCCTTGAGACGAAGATTCTCCATCTCCGCCTTGCTCTTCTCTTCTTTCTGGTGCTGCGCCATGCGTTCCCACACTGGCACAACCATCAATCCGCTCGTAGAGTCACCAGCGTTCTCTAATCCCATCAGAGGCGATGCTGTTACAGCTACAGGAGAGTGCGGCGATCGCTCTTCCTTGATTCCACCATTCAAAACCGTTGGGATCATTCTGGACTTGCGAGGCATCCTGGAGCGCACGTGCTCTAGCTCGCGTTGGAGCTCCTGGACCTGTGCACGTAGTCGCGTCAGTTCATCTTTCTGTCGCTTGCGCGAGTTGTTGACTGCTCCGGAGGCACTAGCGCCTCTTCCTCTCTTAGGCGGACTAGGAGCTGTTGGTGCTGTCGAGTGTGTGTTAGCAGTAGCAGGGGTCGGCATTGGTCGTGCAGCTGGTGACAGACCGTGCGGACTCACGCCCGTAGACGTGGGAGTCTGTGTAGAATAGCCGCCCGAGCTGCTCGGGAAGGCGAAGCGCTGATCACCACGCAGAGACGGGATCACCATCTTGGGCAGCGATGGCAGCGGCGAATTGCCCGTGGAATTGCTGCTCTGTCGCCGTAGAGAGGGAAGAGGAGCCTGTGAGTTGTTGCCATTGGTACCAGCACGAGCCAATAGCTCGACGATCGTGAGTGCTGTGGCATTGCGACGCTCTGCATCGTCATTGCTGTCGCTGGTCTGAAGGAAGGAAGCGTGTGGCATGAAGCTGTTGCCATTGCGGCTGCCAGTGGACGTGGATCGCAGGTTCAACGGCGGGAAGACAGCCGGACTGGCCATTGTGTGTGAGGAGGGGGACGACTCGGGCGACGACGTGGCCGTGGACGTCTTGCGTCTAGGAGATTGCGATTGTTGGACTGCCAGAGACCCCATGGCTTGTTGAGAGGAAGCTCTTGTCTTGTCCACGGAGCGTTGGCAAATGTTGGCCAAATGTTGATGCCGACAACTCCACAGCCGAGAAAAGAATAATCACGCGACGTTTTCGGAAAATTTCCAACTGTTAGAATGAATAGAATGAGCGAAAGAGATATCGCTTTCGACAGGATTGTAGGTGTTGTGAAGGAAATGAGCCTGCAATAATTGATGACGTGGGGTCTAATCCTTCCAGGCTCTAAACACATAATGATGTCAACCAACCACCGCCGCCCTTTCCCAGGTTGTACCGTAAACCTCGCGCTTATCACACCCTGCGAAAACCAATTGCGGATGTAGTGAAATGACTGCGCCAATGCAACGGCTAGTAGCTTGAATTCACTATACTTGGGAAGCTGATACAGCCTGGTCATTCCGGTTCATTCAGTGTACCCGGTTACTTCCCCACAAAATCAATGATGATTGCGCGACGGAGCAGTCTGCATGCCGTCACGACCAAAACGATCGTCTACAGGCGTGAGACGAAACGGTAGGTTAGAATGGAGCGGGTAACGGTGCCCAGATTGGAGCTGCAACGATGGCGTTCTTGTCTGCGCCAACATGATTGTCCCCATTGTCTGAGAATGCGTAAAATCTCGTCCACTTGACTAGAGTAAACTCTCCAGCTGGTCGCGGATTGGCTGCGCAGCACTGGCTCCAACGATGATGCAGGCTTCGGGAAGACGCAACCGTGATGACTACGCGGCATTGCTTACGCTCGAAAAGGGGCCTGTGTGACTTGCACCAGTTGCCATTCACGTGCGACTTGTCTTGCCCCTGACCGTCTGTCGGACAAGAAATGCAAACAATAGACGCACTGAATGGGTTTGCTAGACGTTTCTACATGCAGAGCTTACGTCGCTGTTGGTGAGTGTTGTAGCCAATGTGCTCATTCTCCTCAAATTCTCGCTGTGGGCGGCCGTAAGCCAAGTCTATCACCGCAGATTACCAGCCGGAAAGACAGTCCTCCTACCGACCGTCAACAAGTCAAGGATTTTATGCTGCTGTCCACTATTAATACAGGCTGGATCCTGGATAGGTCACCCTTTCACTTTCACCAAACGTAAACGATAATCATAATCAGCGTTCACTGATTTTGTTGGAAATCTGTCCCAGGCGGATTCACATCAACTTGATGGCCAAGCCACGAATTCGTTGGAATCCCATCTTTTTTCTGATTCTGGTTTTGAATGCTTGGCTCTCGGTTTACAGCTTCTCGATTACCCTTCCGATCCTGTTCTAAGCTGTCCACCTTAATTATCCTAGGCAGATTGAAAGTATAAACAATGATTATCCTTCCTGTTTTCCCCGACAGACGTTATTGTACCTGCTTCAACTCCCTCTCTCTAACAACGTACCCTTGAACGTGGCCATTGTGTTTGACTTGATTGCAGCGTTCTCCTTCTCGTCACCGTAAATGTACGCATCGCCAAACTCCGTATTGTCACCGCGTTGCCGTATTCAAATTCAGGGTAATTGGGCAGGCGTAAATACGATGTCGTACAGACGCTTAGTACGACACATTAGAACCTCAGTTACCTGCAAAATAGAGTGTGTGACACCTCTGGTCGAATACGACGAAGAGGATGGAGTGCATCTTGTCGCCGAAAACAATTGGTTACACTTGACTGAGTAACTTTGTTGCCAAAGGAGGAAGAGAATACGAAATGAAAGTGAGCATCACAAAACTCCTGTATGACAGAGCTCCTTGAAGACTTAGGTTCTTTTTTCCTAGCTTTCATCAGGCTCGCATCGAATCCCACATACGATTCTCTAGGAATTGGCGCTGTGTATCAAGCATTTCACGGTAGAGCGGCATCACAATAATATGAGTGGAAGGCAAGCCCGCAGATTTGTCAGGTGCTTCGTCGTCTGCTGCTGCTTCGCTGCGTACCCTCGCATTTAATCCAAACTGTTGTGGCGTTCTACCTTCGCTGAATACATCAAGAGGAAATTTACGGATGGTAAACCACATCGAATCTCGAGACTTGTGGCTCCACAATTTCGAGTCTCCACGATAGGCTGACCATTTCGTGATGGATTCCGCAACCATCACAGTGCCATCGGGCACTGTACGGCGCTTTACCACGCTATGAGAATGGGCACCCAGTAGTATTACTTGATCTACCTGCAGCTCCAAACACAACCAGAGGACGTAGGTGTCCGCAGATTGTCGAACAATTTGGGAATGCTGCTTTTGTGGAATACTACACGCTCCAACGACATTCCACACAGCGTTCAACGCAACTACATCATGGAAAGGTAGCACTTGAGTGACTTTATACTCCATCGCGGTACTTGTTCCGTCACCCCCTCTGTTCATGTGCACTTCGACATTATCCACGACTGGTGAAGTTTGATGGAATTGATCGAGAATCGTCTGAATATCTTGAAGTCTTTCGTCCACTATGGTTTCGAGAGTGTTGAAAGTGCTTGCGCTGCCGACATGAAGTCGCCGGCGCTCCTTCATTGCTACACGGAGAGTACTTGAAGGTATTGTGAAATGATCCTGTAGGCAATTAGCAGATACAGCTGCTTGTAGTGCACCTAGAAGTTGACTGTATGCTCGGACTTGACTTTTCAGCACGTCATTGTTGTCTTGGGCTTCCTTTAGTTGCTGCTGTTCTGTTGCGGCAATAACTTTCCACGTTTGTAGTTGCTTCATCGAACTAGGGGATAATTTCCCTCGATTCTTCTCCCTCTGAATCTGCAAAAATGCTACCCGCGTCTCCATCGCCTGTGTCTGTTGTCGAAGAGCGTTCAGTTCCTCCTTCCGCCGCAACCACGATGGACTCTTCTTCTTTTTCGCTAATACCCTTGTAGTTATTCCCATTTGTATACGATTGTTCTTGACGATAGACTCAATGGGTTTGGTCTGCACGACGTTAGCCGTCTCGTTAGTACTTGTTTGCTTCAACGCATTCTCCGCCGACTTCACATCGTCAAGCGCGTTCATATCCTTGAGGAACATATCCACCAACTGCATACTATGGGTCATTATTAATTTCTAGTTGCTTCTGTCCAATGCTTCGCTAGTCGACTGCAATGAGGCCAATTCGAATGTGAGCCCACCTCTGAAGTGAAACGCGCACCACATGATTACACCTCGAAATGATGATGCATTGGCAACCAACATTCCTGTCGCTTGTTGATCGACTTGATTTAAGTCCCTGTTCACCTGTTGCAGCTAATGAATAGCGTTGAACATGAGTTGACACCGTGCTGTGACTAAATCACAGCCAGCGGGATGACAATACTTCTGAGTTCCTGGAATACGCCTCCCATCGTTGATCAGGCCTGGTAAATTGCTTTATATGAGTGACCTGATTAATATGATCGCTTATCGCGAAGGTACCACCCTCCTGCGTTACCTTACATCGGCAGATCAGTCACCCAGTTGACAGGCTCATAAGTAATGAGCCATAACACCCGATGGAACACTAAAGCACTTGATCACACTGAAGTGTTCAACGTAGTTGCTCCTCTTGACTCCTGAATTGTTGCTGTATAGAAGCTGGTGTTGTGTATTTATCGTAACACGAAGAGTTGAGCTCTACCCAGAAGTAGCTCAACTACCAGACTCCCACCACCAACTTCCAATTCTTCTAGCAAAGCCTTCATCTGCCCTGCCAAAGTCCGAATTTGATCATAAGAAGTTTGTTCTTTACCTGAAAAGCTTGCTTCGAAGCCACTGCATCACAGTCTTCGTTACAAATGATCTTCACAAGTGGACGGCTTTTCTTGCATAAACCATCACATGAGTGCATCAGTTCCCTTAGCGACTTCAAACCCATTTTCCACGACGGCACGCGTTGTTTGTTGTTACCATTCACTAAATTCAGTCTTTTGAATCCCATAATTTCGCTATACACACTGTTTTTGGCTCAATAGCGACACACGCGCACGATATTTTTCACTACAGTACTTTGCGTTCCTGTCGATTAACCACCTCCATATCATGTAGAAAGGTAGCCCAAACCATGCTGCAATCCTCTTGTCTATCGACATGGATAAAAAGCCACAAATCACGTTGCCATAATTAACCATTATTGCCACAATTTCTTTCCCAAAATTCCACAAACCAAGTGTGAAATTTCAAAATGGGCGACAGTGAACCGGACTCGTTCGACGGTGGAGAAGCCTCGTCTTCCACGACACCATGGAGTGTACGCATTCACGAGAAACGTGCCAAAGCTTTCCGCTTTACGACTGTCACGGACATAGCACTCTTACGGGAGGTGATCGACCATAAACCATGGGCCAGTTCCCATGGAGACATGGCCAAGACATGGGATGTGGTGGCTGCCGCTTTTAAGCGGATTGTGCCATGGTCTACGAATGATGGCCGTGCCTGTAAACGTCGTTACTTGGCCCTGGCTGAAGCCTACGGTACGGAGAAGCTACAGAAACTTAGAGGGTCAGGAACGCCAGAGATGAACGCCGAGAGGGAGCAATTACTGGCCCAGTGCCAAGTTCTGGTACATTTTCAAATTTGACAGTAGCGATCATAAAGTAGTATTGTACAATAACACGATAGGAATGGTGCTGTTTATTGTAGACGGAAGATGATCATCGACGACGAAAAGCAGCGAAAGAAGCGGACAAACGGCCTGTGGCTCAGTTGGCATTGGAAGATGCAGCTAGATTGACTGGAAATGGAGATTTTAGCTCGTTGACGACCGAAGACAATGTGAGAATGGAGACTTCGGGACAGGATTCACCACTTTTACCAAATGATCAGAGGACGATGCTGCGTCAACGGGAACTGGAGCTGGAGGAAAGACGCATGAAACTCGAGGAACGACGAGTCAAGTTGGAGGAACAAAGGTTCGAACAGCAGCGACAAACTTCTGAGAAACAGTTGGAAATGATGGCGGCACAGACGAATGTGCTGCTTAAGCTTGCTGAAAAATTGGCTGGTCCTTCCGGACTGGAGTAATGTTGCTTCGTTTGCTGATGGGTCCAACAGAAGCGAGCTTGTGGATATTTTTTGTGTAGCAAAATGTAAACGCATTTCTGCAACGGTGTACCTAGATTTCTGCTTCTACTCGACATCCAGTCGTGTGAACACTCGTACAAACGGTTTGTCTTATCACTGTATTTTGTTTTAATTTGTCTTTATCTCCGGTGGGATAATGCTTTCCAGTTTCAAGCTGAGCCGATTGCTCGCAGATACCTGAGCATTGATAGATTTAATCCTACGCGAATTCCACCCATTTTCGTCAGTATCCTCTGATTGATCATTGTCATGATCACCTGAGGTTGTTGTGGTTTCGAAATCCCTGTTGAGATGATAGGAGCAGCCCTGAAAAATAAAGCAGCGTAATGACATTATCTCCTGGTTGGTGATAAGGCACTTGACGAGGGCAGCTACAGTTGCTAGGCTGCATGGACGTCGAGATCGAGTTTCGTGCATAGGCGCACATGTGCACGCTGTTGATTTCGCCTCACGATCTCCTGGTGAATATGCAATTGAGAGGATTTCTTCACTTGCTTGCGACGGCGCAAGGCTCGATCAGCTTCGTTTTCGAGGTGATCATAAACTTGTCGCAACCGCTGGGTCTGCCGCCGACAGCGAAGCTGATCTCGCTCTGCTTTGACATTATTTTCTAGCTGAGTGGTTGTCAACTTCTTCTCGAAACGAAGTTGCTTTAATCGCCGCTGTACAGTGGATAGAAAATGTAAGCGTTAATGAGCAGTAGCAGAATTTATTGAGCGAACTCACAATTTCTTGAACGCTTCGTCGTTGCAGTGTGTCTCGGACAAATTTGTAGCCTTCGGAGCGACTTTGGGCGTATCCCACCTGCAGCAGTGCAAGTGAAGGTAATCCATCACTTCGGATAAGGTTCAAAAAGGAGACGATTGCTTTTAGTTCTGCGTTGCATGATAGATTGAGCTCATGTAGCTGTATGCAGTTTCCTCGTGACAACGTCTCGCTGAGCTGAAGCAGACCACGATGTGGAATTTCATTATCTGCAATGATGACGAAGAGAATAAGCACTCAATCAACAATCAAAATTTTCAGCAACGCACTGCTCAGATCAAGTGCCCACAAAAGTTGTGCTGGAGGTGAGAGTAAGAACCGGCAAAAGTGTGCAATGCCTTCTCCCCGGGCAAAGTTTGCTGGGTTTATAACGCACAAATGATGTTCAGGTTAATGAGACTTTCGAGAAATTCTGTCTTACCCGATAAATCCAGGATCTCGAGACGTGGACAACAGTTGATGATCAATGTGGAACTCAGAGCCTCGAATTCCAGGGCACCCAACTCATTGTCTGTTGTGAAAGTTACACAAGAGTAGCCAACACGTTAAGTTAACTTGATTGTGTCGTTTTAAACGCAGTTTGTGGTCGACTCACCTGCCATGATAAGTGAACGTAAATGTGGTAACTTTTTAGCTGCCAACACACAAACAAAAACATCGATCGATGATCCGATCCCATTGTCCGAGACATCCAAGTGCTGAATTCGAGTTGCTTGGTTCTCTAGTATAGCCGCAGCAATTGTTCGAAAACCATCATCTCCAAGGTGCATGCCTACCAAGACAAAAATCGTCATTATAATCTTAATTGACAACGAATTTCGGTAATGATGTTTGCAATACCCGAAAGATTGAGCGTTATCAAATCCGGCCAACCTGATGATAGCTCAACGTGAGATGTGAACACTCTAGCCAGCTGAGTCGCTGCTTTGGGATTGCTCAAGGGGTTGCCGCTTACATCTACAACTTGCAAAAGCGGACAATACGGAGGTGAGTTCTGGAAGGCTTCGAGTAAATGACCCATCGCTACTTCATCAGCAGTAATGGCCACACAATGAAGGTCTCTCAGATGACTCAGCACTTTAAATTCGATCTGTTCGCGGAGCTTGTGAACTGTTGCGAATGTGCACAAATTATTCGAAAGCGTGAGGCTTGTTAGTGCTGGTGTGGTAGATAGACACTCGATGAGGCGTTGTAAGTCATGGTTAGTCATCTCTGTATCTACAGATGCGAGAATACGAGTTAGTTTAGTGACTGAACAAAACACAAGGCTAAAACTACGCACTAGACACGTCGATTGCTCCAAGGTTGAGAAATCGACTGTTCTCAAAGCTCCAATGCCAGTCTCTCACGAATCGGCTACTGAATGCATTGTTTGCGAGACTTAGATGCTGTAGTTTTGGGAAACGAGCATCCCTCCAAAGTCTAGCAAGATGCTTAAACTGTAGGTCTTCCAACTTTAAATCTATACTCTGACACGATTAGCTGGTCAAGACAAAACTTTCATAATACAAAACGTACCGATCAGCTTGAGAGTTTGCAACCGGGAGTTAACGTGATCCATGAAAAGTGTTTGTAAAAGTTGCTGGAAGTATTTTCCATTTGCGATGGAAAATCCATGCACTTTCGAGAGCGAAATCTCTTGAACGGATGCAAAGCAGTCCGTGCCATCATCAGGATCATCATTTTCATCATCGCCACGTTCCAGCATCTGAACAATATTCACTACATCCTCTGCATCAGCTTCGTAGAACAACAGTGCAGGCGTTTTCTTGAAGCGTCTGTGAATACGACCAGATCGAGGAAACTCGTAGCAAACTAGGAATTTTTGTAAAACTCGAGTGCCTTTGAACTCGAGAGGCGATGAGTTGCAAGCCTCATAGAATGATCGACAAATTGCACTGGCACGTACTCGATCTTCGATCGGCAGTAAGTCCATCACTTTTGCTGGATACACACTATGATAATTCTCCAGCAATCGGTTAACGAGATATCTCCGAGGTCGTGGATGAGGATAATAAAGATCATAATATGCTTTGACACCAATGGAAGTCGCCTTGTTCACGTACGCAGTCACTCGTGCAGGTTCAAAGGGGTCTAAAAATTCTAAAACACCAGCTAGTAGCACGATAAACGGTGGTCGTGAGTCAGTGAATAGAGCTGGAGGATGTTTATGAGCTGAGAAGACGAATTTTTTCTTCTTCCGGTACACACGATCTCGGTGTTTCTCCACGGGGTCCAACAATTTAGGAACCCATCGGTTGAAGCCGAGATTTGGTTTCGTGCTTGTCTTCTTTTTGAGTATTTCTCCTCCGTCTAGACCCTGTGCATCTTCGGACTCATCACTCCATTCATCGTCAGGACCTGGTGGCGGCTTTGGAGCAATTGGTGGTTTGCCTCCGAAACTCGAAACTCGAGCCGTCGGTGATATCGGAGCCACAATTGGCGCAAGTGGAACTTCACTTGAATGCTGTTCAGCGATGATCGCTGTAACTTTTGGCCTTCGCACGATTCTCTGGCGTAAAGAAGCAAGTAAATTCGTTCCGAAGGTCGAAGTTCTCAATGCTCGAGTACCGATTCGAGTTGATTCAGTTGAAGACTCATCCTGCTTGGTCTTGGGTCTTGACGGAATCCAAGACTTGACCATTTCTCGCAACCGTCAAGATATCTCAATGCAAATAGTCGCTCGATCCCATCGATTGAATTATTCAGATTGAACAGCCACTCTATCTGCAGACTTGTCATTTTGAGTAACATGCTGACAAGAAGAGCTGCATTCCACGCCATATTAGACGACGCGAGGACACATCAGCTGTAGACCAAAGTACCGCATGCCTGGTCTCACTAATAATGCAGCGCATCTCATCGTCTACGACTACAATTTGTAGTCATCATGTGACGACAGCAAAATGGATGTGTGCAGTAGAACTAAGCAGAACCACGCAGAGAATGAGGGATAAATGCAGTAATAGGTAGTATATTAGTTGGTCATTCTACACATGATCGAGGTTACTGTCTAGCAAGACGTGGAGTAGTAATGTGTTGAATGTCCTGCGAGTTGCATCGGTTCGGGAATCGCATTGGCCAAATACCGAGTCTTCGCGATCTGTTCAAGCTGTTTGAGTTGTCCGAGATGTGCTGCCACTTGGCTGCGTAGTTTTTCATTCTGCATCTCAAGTTGCTGCACAGCCGCAACTTGATTATTTGCATGAAGCTCCCATTCATTCCGTGCGGCGCTACCACTGGCATCGTCACCGAATTCTTGAGATTTTTCTAGAGCCTGACGTTCCCGTTCAAGCTTTCGGGCTAGCAGATTCTCGATCGTAGCTTGCAACTCGACAACTTGTTGCTTCAAGCACGCAATTTCGAGCTTCTGACGCTGCTGTTGCGACTTGGGCAGTGCAGTGCCATCCTCTGAAACTGCTTTCGTGACACGAGGACGTTTGCGACTACGGGGACGAGCGGGTGTTGCTCGTTTCGGTTTGGTTGTCAATCTGTTCGAAGCCGAATTCGCAAACCCGAAAAGGTCACTGAGGACGACGAGATCGTCGTTGGTAAGTGACGAATCGTCCGAAAGCTCGGTGCTTGATGGACTCATGACTTCCGAACGTACAGATAGTTCGTTGTCGTGGTGGTTGGTAAATCGAGGAGTGCCGTTGTCATTGTCGGCGAAAAACGAGACCAGATCGTTGTCACTCGACAAAGTCGTGGTCATGTTGGATAGGGTGCTTGGTGGGATACGAGGCAAATTCCAGACTGTGGATGGGAAGCCAGCCTGGCACGTTTACCGGTGACTGGTGCAGGGCTCTGAGAAAACGCGGGCAGCACATGTTGGGGTTGTCCAGGAGAAAGGACTTGCAAAACTTAGGGGTGATGTTCGGTGTCTATGTGTGCGAAGCGGACTCACTCCCATCGTTGAAGATATGATCAAGGACAAGGCAGTGAAAGAGCGTTCGGTTGTATGGTAGGTCGACCGGCTCGGACAGGATCGAGATGCTGATTACAAGTTTGTAATCTACTACAGCATCAGTTCATGTGACCCGGCTAGTCGACAAAGTGCATTGGGTATTTCGCTCTAAAGTGTCGAACACGCAGTCTAATACAGCGATAACTCTGTTAACAGAGGTACACCCATAAACAGCATGCCACGGGGTACTACCTTATCCTTCTGTTCACTTACAGGGAGAGGAGCAGTATCATTGTCTTGTTTTTTAGCAATGCACTGCCGATCTGAAGTGGAAAACTGAGGATGAATGACCCGGAGATTCACCACCACTGATTTCAGCTTACCTAC
The DNA here is from genome assembly GCA_008079305.1 of Phytophthora palmivora. NCBI lineage: Eukaryota > Oomycota > Peronosporomycetes > Peronosporales > Peronosporaceae > Phytophthora > Phytophthora palmivora. The sequence goes on from VOQZ01001458.1 coordinate 203,180, forward strand.
TCAGTTTACGAGGAATTCACTCGCGATCTCGCTTTGGGAACTGCTCAAAATTATTGAAAACCTGCAGGTAAACCCGATTAGACGCTATCCATCTGTAGGACAGATTGGATTGCGATGCGTTCGTGTTGCAAAAATATAATCTTGGTGATTTGGACAGAGGACAGATGGCAGGATGAAGACAAGACAGCATTTTGGCTGTGAAAGGCCCGAAGAGGAGTGGTTGGGAGGTGGCACATGTTGTGGTGCCGAGCTTTTCCATTCTGGTGACCGGTCTCAGCAAGCCAATTGGTGAATACCAAGCTGTTTTGCTAGCTCAGTTGCGTTGAGATTGCTGAGCTCAATCCGACAGCATAATGCTCCATGGCGATCCGGACGGTTGAGCTGTACAAACAGCACTACCCGAATCATATCACGGCATGACACGTAGATAAACCATCAATACAGTACTGTACCTGTATAGCCACAGAGGGTGGTCCACCTGCAAGCGAGACGGTCATTTAAAACTGCAGTACATCTGGATGGAGGCAAGATGGATCGTTTGATGGCGGCAAATCGGCTGTTGGGTCCCCGTTCCCCACGCCCAGCCGAGAGTTATAATAGAGGAGCCACGTCGGACTTGCCAACAATGCGCTGGTCATCCGAAAACTAAATATGTACTGTACCTTTAAGTGCATAATGGACTGTGGCGTTGCACCCACGGGACAAGCGTTGGTATGGCATCGTTTGTTTGTAAAGTTTCTCACATGCTTGCTCCAGTTTTATAATAATTTTGCGCAAGGTCATGGTTTGGCCTCTTGCAAACTACAGTAGAGTGTACATGTATCTGGTACTGTATGAATTACGTGATCGGATTATATTGGACCCAACAGCCATCATAGTGATCTTGATCGCAACTCCACGAGGTTGTTGCCAACAACTTTTTGGGACAGTCGACCAAGATACGGACCCGTCCAAATCTGAACTTGCATCTTCCTCGCCCTTTTGTACCGCTCATACTGTAAGTCACAGCCGTTCTCCGAGAACTTCTCGAACTCGTGCAGCTTCAAAACTGATTTTGTGGGACTCGATTCATCGCACGTCGCGGCTGTCGTTTCTCCATGATTAGACTTGAATTGTTCTGTATTAGAATGGACTTGACAAAGATTCCCAGCGCTGGAAGGGCTGCATAATGCTCACGCATACTAGTATTACAGTGTGGTAGTAGAGTGCATTCGAAGGACATGGCCATACATCACTCATCGGGGGCTAATGTACATTCATGTTCCCAACAAGACGGGATCGCTGAAACCCGTCATATTTTTTAGTATCACCACTGTAGATGCCACAATCGATATTTTATTGCGGCAGCAATCGCGACAACAAACCTTTCGATTAACCAAGATGGGGGAATGCCTCCAACTCGGAGCCCGAGCACTGTTGAGATCTCCTAGAGAAAATCATAGTTCAAACAGCAAATCGATACCAGCATCGACGTCGAATCGACGATACCCACACCCGTCGAGGAACGTACAGCTGCAAATGTCATCATCATGCTCGTCAGGGTGGAGCTTGTCGTTCGAACGGGGATCCTTGTACATGTAATATCTGTACCAATACAATCTGCTGCTTTGGTTCCACAAAGTTTGTGGTTGATCTCCTATTCATTCCAGTTCAATGTCGAACCTTGTGCTAGCTAGCCTCTTGAAGTTGAGCTCGACTTGACGATCGAAACACCCTTCAACGTGAATGGGCAAGGTGTCATTCGTGATCGACCGACAAAGACCTACTATACCTCATCACGCGTAGTTGCTGAAATCTTGGAAAATAATTCAATCAGTTCAAACATGCTTCACTCATTGTTGATTGCTTCCTGAGAACTTAAACAAAATTCCAAGCGCCAACACATGCTTTGCGGACCAGGTCTTCTTTGTTTGTCTCGCAGGGTACTGGTACCAATAGACTCTTATCGCAAGCGTCTTGCATGTCCTGAATGCAAAGAGATTTTTCCACTCGATGATGGCAACCCTGTTAGACAGATTTTGTCCATGTGCACTTTATTCTTGATCTTTTTGGTGGTGACACAGTGCCAACTTGTAGTATCGTAGCTCGTTGTCCGTAAGCATGCGATTGCTTGCTTCGTTTGTCTCTGCGAGGCCATCTGAAACATCGACGCCACGAGGTTTGCAGCTTTGCACGCGTCTCTTCTTCCACCATGGGGGGATTATGAGCCACTGGGCTCATAATCTACAGCGTAGAGCTTTCACACATCTACGTAGTGGATCATTATGAGCCATCGATATGTACAGTGAAGAGTCTCATCTAAGGACTTCGGGACTTCCAAGTCACAGCGTCCAAGTTGGTATAACTTAGTAGAACCGAACACTGGAATTGCTTTGCCTGACACTCGCAGGACCAAATAAGCTATTTCACGTATCTGCTGTAAAATATCAATCCCACCGCGAAACGACCCCAAACCGACGACCTCCGCTGGAAACTCCATGACGTGAACAACAAAGCCTTCATTGCAGCTTTCTCTAATATTTTCTTGTTCGTGTAGGTAGCACTTCATGTAACGATGCAGCTGAAAATTTTCCTTCAAGTATTGCAGGTAGTGATCGTGCATCAACTTCAGGAGCACTACCATAAGGTTATACGCTGATATCAGTATCTGCTTATAACGTGTTCTTCTCCCCTGCACGCCGGGTAGTCGCTGCTCGAGTGCTGACCGTACGTTCGTTGCCGGGCTCTACACTGACTTGTCAACTGCGTACACCCGATGGCCGACAGGGAGAACTACTCGATCCCTGCGCCGGCGCGTGTCTGTTCCGACCGCGACCTACTTTATTACTGGTTCGTATCTGACTAACTGACTTACTAAGCTGGCAATACGTAGTCCTTCCCGCGCGACACAACTCAACGAAGCACTCGGCGTCGCCAAACCTGGCCACTCGGACGTACGCCACTCGGCGCCTGCCCTCTTGCAGCTTACAGTCGACTTGGGGATCGCTATCAACCCTGTGCCTCAACGCACTCCTCGCAATACCGGGGTTTGGCCGCCTCGCACTGCCTCGCCTCGCTCGCTTGGTCGTTCGGCCGTCCTCAGCCCGTCGACTGAGTCCGTCCACTAACTGTCTGTCTTGTGATGCAGCTCCGAGGCTACTCCCTGCAACAACTGCACCACCTGTCTGTCTGTCTTGTCGGCGCGTTCTTTCGGCGCTCGTCTTGTGCGTGACGGCGCGAACTCGCTTCTGTCTTCTGCTCTCCTTGCTCTGCCACGCAAATTTGATAGTCGATCTGCTCTCTCTCTGCTGCATGCTGCTTGCGTTTCCGTGCTGTTGAGCAGGGTCCAGTCAACTTCAACTTTGATTTAGATACCCAATCCCACTGATGCCGTATCAATCCACCAACTTCATGCGTACTGCTACATCTACACGTTCTAAGATAGCAGATGCGTGTCAAAAGGGATCGCTACCGGTCATCGCTACCTGTTCTGTTACACGTCTTCCTCTCTCAAGGGTCTTCCACGACCCGTTCGTCATCGAACAGTCGATCATACTCACTGACACCTATCCAACGTGATTGTGGTCGTCCGCCTTTGGTAATCCACTGACTGCCGTCATCGGTCCTCCATCGTGTCGGGTCTCCAATTGGTCGTAACAGATACTCGAGCACGTATTGTCCTGCTCTGTTGCGGCGTTTTCGTCGTCGTTCTTCCACCAGCTTGCCACTCGTGTCGTGTCCGTCATTCGAACTTGGAACTGCTCTGCCACGTCGTTTTTCGCTGCTACTTGCAGCGGTTCGATCTGCTGCTGCCGTCGCTGAACGTACAGCCGCTCGGTACGTCTCGACATCACTGCCTTGCGAGCTCGAATTTTCATAGTTCAATTGGGCGTTGATATCTGCCGCGGCTGGCCGTAGCGTCGATTTTGGGTAGTGATAGCTAACAAGGAAAGATGCATGAGCTATGATTAGCTCGGGGCTACCTGTCTTATCCTCACGCTGCAATAAGAAATTTTCGTAGCCAGCGGGCTCCAAAATCTTCAACGGGCCCATCCATCGATGGACAAATTTAGTAGCGCTGGGGCCGCGTGGCGGATTGTACATCCACACACAATCTCCTGCTTTCCACTGCTTAGTCATCCTTGTATTGCGATTGTAATACTTTGCTTGGCGTTCCTGTTCCTTTAATCTTGCGCGCTCTGCGCATTCGTGACTCAATTTCATGGATCGTAACAATTTCTCATGATACTCCTTTAGTTCTCCTGCTTCTGTCATTGTTGGGCGTCGCAACAATTCGTTTGGCGTTCGCAATTTGCGGCCCATCATTAATTCATTCGGCGACAAAGCTACCGTCGAGTGGCGTGCAGAATTGTAGGCGTAGACAGCGAACTTTACCCATAATTGCCAGTCGCTCTGGTGTTCCTCAGACATGAATGTCGACACTACGTCCTTCCATGATCGATGAAATCTTTCAACCAAACCTATCATCTGTGGTCTGTACGGAACGGGGTTGATCTGACGTGCTTGCAACATTGCTACGAGCAATTCAATAGCATATCCTGTCAACTCGGGAGCTCCGTCTGTCAAAATCTCGCGAAATACACCAAACTTCAAAACTACGTCCTCCATCAGAAACGTCGCAACGTTCTCAGCTGTGTGCCGTTGTACGCATCGTGCTACTTCGTAGCGCGTCACATATTCTAGCGCGGCGATAACATATCGTTCGCCTCCATCCGATACTGGAAAAGGTCCGGCTACGTCTAATGCCCATCGATCGCCAACATCACCTCCACGAATGCTCCTCAAAGGTGGAATTACTTCTCTCGGGCGTGCTTTCCTACTGCCGCACTCCTGACAACCTCGTACCCACGCGTTAACTTCTCTCTGCAAATTGGGCCACCAGTAAAGCTGCGCAACTCTTCCATATGTGTGCGGTCCGCGAAGGTGTCCAGCCCATACTGAACCATGCATCTCTTTAAAGACTACTGCCCATAATGCCGGCGGCAAAATCACCTTCCGCCCGTGCTTCGTGTCGATCACCACAAGGCCGTACGTCTGTAGGACTCGCATGCCGTTGTACGTCTTGTCTGTCAACATCTTCTGCACCAATCTACTCTGCTTCTGGGCTTTTACAATATCGTCGTCGGTGAGCTGTAGCGTAGGTTCAGTCTCGGGTGCTTCTGCATCGCGTTCATCATCTTCCTGTCGTCTCTGCTCGTCGTCTTCGTTGTTCTCGTGTTCTATTTCGGTCTGCCGTGCTTCCGAACTGTGCGCAACTGGCTGATTGGCAATCACAAGCATCCTGTCGTTGCTTGCGGGGGTAGGCTGCCGTGTCTTCGACTGGATCCCTTTCCTTGCGTGTACTTTCACCGTATGCCACCGACCGTCTTCTCCAATAACACGGATCGTTCTCTGGGGTTCAACCTCTGCTAATGACTTGTTTTGCGGCTGATTATCGTTGCTTTGTACCGGTACACTTCTCGGATGTACCACTACGGGAACTGTCAGCACACTGGTATTATCTTCTTGACTTACATCTTGGTTTGCTGTTCGTGATGATGGCGTCACAGGGTTTGCCGCATCGTGCGTCGTGTTTACGGCTTCATCAACAGTTGCTTGCCGCACTGACTGCGTCGGTTCTTGCGTTACTGCCGCTGCTTCTTGGCGTCTGCGTGCTTCTGCTCGAGTGAGCGGTCGCTCTCTACCTGACTGTGTCAATCTGTTTTTCTTGTCTTCTCTTGGCTGTAACACTGTCGTGCTCTCGTTCTGGGAGACCATGGGCTCGTCGTCAGCTCTTCTTTGTTGGGCTGGCGGTCGTCCTCGTTTTGCTCGCCGGCCTACTGCTGCCAAAACTGCTGCCGGAGCCCGAGAGAGGGCGTCTGCTACAACGTTTGTGCTGCCCGGGCGGTAGATCACCTCGAAATCGTATTCCTGAAGGGTGAGGGCCCAACGATGCAGCCTGCCCGCTGGATTTGTCCTCGTCATTAGCCATTTCAAAGCGGAGTGATCCGTCACTATGGTAAAAGCTCGCCCGTACAAATACGGTCTGAACACTTTGACTGACCAAACTACTGCTAGACACTCTAGCTCAGTAATCGAGTAGTTACTTTCCGTGCTACTGTTCACCTTACTAGCATAAGCAATTGGCTGCCACCCACGTCCGTAATCTTGCATCAAACACGCACCTAAACCAATTTGACTAGCATCGGTGACGAGTCTGAACGGGATCGTAAAATCGGGATACATGAGCAATGGTTTCGTCGTCAAGATGTACTTCATGCGCTCGAATGCGTACTCCTCGTTTTCCGTCCACTGCCACTCGACTACCTTTCTCAGTAATCGCGTCAACGGGGCCATAATCGTTCCAAAGGCTTCGATGAATTTGCGATAGTATCCTGCCAAATGCACGAATCGCTTCACTTCGTGCTCATTTCGAGGTCGTTCAAAGTCTCTGACGGCGCTCACTAATCGATCTACCGGTCGTATACCTTCTCTACTCAGCTCGTGACCTAAATACTCCATAGAATCGGCCAGAAATGTACACTTCTTGAGCTTCAGTGTCAATCCTGCGTCGGCTAATCGTTGTAAAACGCTGGCTAATGCCACAAGGTGACGTCCTACTCCTCCGCGCGTGAAGACAACGATGTCGTCTAGGTATACGAGGCATGTTACCCATGTCAAGCCACGTAATACTCCGTTCATCAGTCTTTGAAATGTGCCAGGAGCGTTCATTAAACCGAAAGGCATTCTGACAAATTTGTACAGGCCTTGTTTGGTTGTGAACGCGGTCTTGTCGCGATCTTCTGGAGCGACACCAACCTGCCAATAACCAGATTTTAAATCGAGTGTAGTGAACCATACCGCACCACCTAGAGCATCCAACGTTTCGTCTATCCGTGGCAAAGGATACACGTCTCTCTTCGTTACTTTATTCAGCTCGCGATAATCCACACAGAACCTTACCTCGCCGTCTTTCTTCCGTACGAGGACAACGGGGAATCCCCATGCGCCGTTGCCCTCTTCGATGACACCCGCACCAAGCATCTTTTTCACATTTTCTTCAATGATCTTATCCTCCGCTTGGGCGTGCCTCCGTCTCTTTAACATGATCGGCGCTGAAGTGCCAGTATCGATGTGATGCTGCACTTCCAGCGTCGTCACTGGTGGACACTCGTCTCTGCTTGTAACTACTTGTCGATAAGCTCGCAGAAGCTTCAACATCAGCGACCGCGCTTGTTCATCCTTCGTTCCCATCTTTACTTCGTGTTCATCATCTAGTGGAGTCAAGGAGTCGCCAAGGTCGTCCAGCCACGTTTCAATCCGTGTCTGATCGAGTTCACCACTAACTTCGAGAATCCGCACGTCCTTGTCCATAGGAATCCACCGACCTAGCTCTTTTCTGGGAGGCAGCTTGACACGTTGACCTCCTGCATTTATTGCTGGGATGCACACTATGCCATCGTGTGCCTTCGCTACAGTCGTTGCCAACATTACTAGAGAGCGGTTTGTAGTTGGTACGAAGACGCCAATCTCTCCGTCCGGGGCTGCTATTGCAACTTCAATCGGCACACCGCACTTCGCTGCAATCTAATGCGTCGAGCTAAACGTACAGGGGCAACTTGTTGTTGACCGTCGCCAGTCTGCGTGCGAAATGGAATTATCACTTGCTGACTGCGTTCTTCATATCTTACTTCGTTCCGTTCAAAATCCATCACTGCTTGGTGCTGTTGCATGAAATCGACGCCGACGAGAAACTCGTCTGTACATCCAGTCACAATACACGCTGTGACTTTCACGGTCTGCCCGAATGTGTTCACCATGTCGAAGCTCCATACACCGAGCACATCTAACAGGAAACCACCGATTCCTTCAACGAATTCAACTGGGGGCTTCTCTCGTACACGTTCGCCTCGCATCATCCAATCTGTTCCAGCTACTGAGTACCTCGCGCACGTGTCCAGTTTCACTGCTCGCCACATGCCATCGACTTTCATAGCTGCTGTCGGAAGTCCGTCGTCTGCAATCGCTTCCAGGGCTTGCACGATGTCGCTGTTGTCTGCCGTGTCGGGATGCTGCACCAGCCGTACACATGCATTTCCTCTACTTTTCTTGATCGACTCACGGCCTGCTTTTCGTCGTCGCTCTTCGGCCTGCTCTCGCGCGTCAGCGGCCTGTCGTCGTCGTCGTTCTCGTTGTTCTGTGTCGAGTTCCGCCGCAATACTCGTCACGTCGCGCTCGGTCGCCGAGTCGATCACCTTGGTTTTCGCCCGCTCGACTCTCTTGCGCTTCAATTCTAGATGCTGTTGCTTCTCCGCCGACCGCACCTTCAAAACTTGAGCTGTATCGATCGTTTTGCCACTCCATTCATTAGTCAGTTCGTCGTCGGTGGCCACTGCCGCCGACACACCGTCGCCTTCCTCAGTCCTCAGTTGCACCTCGACTTCGCTGGGAATGTCGCTTTCCTCAACTTGGTTGTACACCTCCATCAATAAACCGCCTTCCTCAGTTTCAAGCTCATGCCGATCATCGAGGGGCTGATTGTCAGGGGGCTTTTTTGTTCCTGGTTCGTGGGCTACTTTCACTGGATAGCGGTACCGCTGCGCCTTATTGTCAGGTCTGACGGTAGCGACATACCTCTTGGCACGTCCACCATCGCACACCATTAGTTCTTTATCAATAGCTACACCGACCGCCGCTCGCACCGCGGCTACGTAATCGTCGCCTTCTTTCGTTTCTTCATCTAGATCGGAGTGATCCGTTGGAGTCACTGTCACCGACGATAGCGTTGCTGCCATCGCTCGACGGGGTCCTCCATCTGCTATCATCTTCCTCGTTCGTCTATCGTCCTTGGTCACTGCGCGCGGTGGGACGGATGCGTGTCTCGCGGACTCGTCGGCACCTCTCGCTCTCTCAACCGCGCTTGGCGCCGCCAGTTCCTGGGAATTTCTCTCTTCTGCCACCGGACACAGTACTCCCCTTACGGTGTCCGTCCTTCGTTTCCCGACGTTCGTCTCTGCAAAGCTCTCTGCTGCAAGTAAGCATCATTGCGGGTTTTGGCTTCGGTATCTGGACACAGGTTGGCAAAGTGCCCGATCTGTCCACAGGCGTAGCACTTGTTCTGCTCGCTGGGTCGCCTGTCTTGCTGCTGTTGCTGCACAGATTGCAGTGGCGGCGGAGGGTCTGGTTTCTTCGGTTCTACCGCCGTCACCTTCCTCACCTGTGTTCGCTGCTTACGTCGTGTCGGGGCTGGCTCGTCGTCATCTTCGCCGCTCGAAGCGCTGGAGGTCTGGTACTTGGCCATTCGTACCCTCGCTTTCTGGTTGCGATCACCATGCTGCTTCTTGTCTGAACGTCGATCTTTATGCTCCTTCCTACGGTTCTGCTCGCGACGCCGTGAGGTTCTGGCCCAATAGCGCCCATTCCACTGACGCCCTTCTGGTACATCCCACGTGCCTGAAAACTTGTTATACACTCCTTGCGGGTTAGTGAAATACGCAATACTCTCCTCTGGTTCCGCCATCGTGCCAATCGTTTGCTCTGCTGGTACTCCCGTGCCGCCAACACCTGGAATCACCATCACTTGGCCAGTCGTGCCATCCATCGGAATCATATACGGATTCGGCGCCGTTGCCCAGGCCTGACCTATGTTCTGCATGCCTTGCGCCACATTGTCGATCGGATCGTCAATCTCCGTAGCTTTGTCTACCGCCTCTTCCAACGTCTTTGGCTTTGGTCGCTGCCGTACCAACTGTCGAGTTGTCTTGTCCAAATTGCGGTAAAACTGCGCCAACAAAACTCTCTCTTTAACCTTGTTCCTTCCAGCTGCATCACGAAGTCCCGCCGCAAAGTCGGCATAAGTTTCACCTGGCATCATCCTGCGGAGACTCACTCGCCATTCTGCTGTCGCTTTGTCTGGTCGCTCGCCGTATCGTCGCAGCAATGCTGTCTTCAAATTCGACCAAGTCCGCTCGGCATCAGACCAATCTTCATCCATTTGCACCCACCAGCGTGCCGCGCTTTCCTGAAGCTTGTTACCAACGATGTAGTACAACTCTTCGTCCGTCCAGTCGCCTCGTCCGGATAACTTGGCGCCGCGCAAAGCTAAATCAACTTTTGAAATCCAAGTTGATACAGACTGCATTGGACTAGGCTTGAATGCTGCTAGTTCCAAATCTTTGATACTTTTCTTGTGGCGTCGACGTTGTTGTCGTCGTCTGTGACGAGCTGCTTTCTGAGTTCTCCTAGATCGATGTCGTCGTGGCTGCCTTCGATCATCATGACGATCATCACTATCGTGACTACTGGAGCTAGAGCTGCTCGAATCACTGGGACTACGGCTGCTCGACTCGCTGTAGCTGCTGTCGCTACTATCATTGCTGTCGCTCGGACTGTCATCTCGTGGCTGTCTTGCTAATCGTACTGATCGAGAGGGCTGCGTGGTTGCCGGCGTCGGCTGTGATACCGTCGCTGTTGCTGCCGTGGCCACTGCGGGAGCCGTCACTGTCGTCGTAGTAGCTGGAACTGTTGTCGCCACTGAAGGGAATGGGGCGGTGGTCTCTGCTGGAGGTGTCGAATTCGTCCCACCAGTTGCTTCAAGATCATCTATCCTCGCCTCCAGTCTCGTTACTGCAGCTAAGACTGTCTGCATCATCGTTACTATTCCTGGAGTGTTGGTCGGGCTTGCTATCTCAAATGCGCTGCTTGTCATGGTAGCGGCTCCTCTTGCTGACGTCGTACCCTGCAATGTCGCTGTGGTTCCAGACAGGCTGCCACCGTCGGTACCAAGCGTCGTATGGGTTAGTTCAGCCTCTTCAACGGGTGGGGGAGATGCGGGCTGCGCTGATACCTCCGTTGAGCTGATTGTCGTCGGCACCACCGTTGTTGCTGCCGAACTCGTCACTCTAGGAGTCGTTGTGGCGGATGTGGTGATGGCTGCAGTAGGACTTGTTTGTGACCGCAATACCATTCCACTCGACACTATCTTCGTCCTTGAACTTGTCATTACTCTTGCGTTTTCGTCTCGATCTGTTCTTGTTAATGTACGCCCCTGTATGACCACCATATAACGTGTTCTTCTCCCCTGCACGCCGGGTAGTCGCTGCTCGAGTGCTGACCGTACGTTCGTTGCCGGGCTCTACACTGACTTGTCAACTGCGTACACCCGATGGCCGACAGGGAGAACTACTCGATCCCTGCGCCGGCGCGTGTCTGTTCCGACCGCGACCTACTTTATTACTGGTTCGTATCTGACTAACTGACTTACTAAGCTGGCAATACGTAGTCCTTCCCGCGCGACACAACTCAACGAAGCACTCGGCGTCGCCAAACCTGGCCACTCGGACGTACGCCACTCGGCGCCTGCCCTCTTGCAGCTTACAGTCGACTTGGGGATCGCTATCAACCCTGTGCCTCAACGCACTCCTCGCAATACCGGGGTTTGGCCGCCTCGCACTGCCTCGCCTCGCTCGCTTGGTCGTTCGGCCGTCCTCAGCCCGTCGACTGAGTCCGTCCACTAACTGTCTGTCTTGTGATGCAGCTCCGAGGCTACTCCCTGCAACAACTGCACCACCTGTCTGTCTGTCTTGTCGGCGCGTTCTTTCGGCGCTCGTCTTGTGCGTGACGGCGCGAACTCGCTTCTGTCTTCTGCTCTCCTTGCTCTGCCACGCAAATTTGATAGTCGATCTGCTCTCTCTCTGCTGCATGCTGCTTGCGTTTCCGTGCTGTTGAGCAGGGTCCAGTCAACTTCAACTTTGATTTAGATACCCAATCCCACTGATGCCGTATCAATCCACCAACTTCATGCGTACTGCTACATCTACACGTTCTAAGATAGCAGATGCGTGTCAAAAGGGATCGCTACCGGTCATCGCTACCTGTTCTGTTACATGCTGATGACGTTGCAGGGGTTGATGCCGCATTTCTCGCCATCACTTCATCTAGCACCAGATTTTCCAGTATCTGGTTGATACTTTGGCGGCTCTGTTGGTACGCTGCAAAAATCATCTCGGTGAGTTGGCCAACCTCACGATGATGTGCTTGCTGTTGCTCTGAATCCTTTTCCGAGGGTTGACTAGAGAACATGGGGATTGAGCGTGTATAACTTCGAATTGCGCAACCAGGGGAACCATCCGGAAGTATTGCAGGTGCCATAATGCCGTATCCTTTTTGGACCAGAAGAACAGGGGAATCACCACTATCTCCTGGACGCTTCACACTCGTATTTGTCAGCCACACATACACCACCCGATTCTCCTCACTAAAACGTTTCATGACCGAGAGGACTGAAGAATTTCCTGAGTCCTTGTTTTCATTGGAGCTTGAAGATTTTCGAGCTAATGGTACGGTAGCTCTGGAGTAGAACAACTCTTCGGTGGATTTGAGCACTGTCAGATGACTGCCTTCAAGCTTGAGTTTTCCCTCTCCAAAAGACCGCCACACCACTTCGTCAAGGACCTTGTAGTCAAATGGCATATACTTCTTCTCTTTGTATTCGATGTACATGCCATCACCTGGTGAAAATTTCATATTGGCGTCATCTCCAGTATTTACTGCAGGGTCCGATTCGCCTAAACCATGCTCTTTCAAAACCGTGTCCACTTCGGGATAGCGTGAATCCACATCACGAATCATATTCTCCATCATATCATCTTCCTTCCGACTTTCTCCTCCATCCTGGTAGTTGTTATCTTGTAATTGGTCCCAAATCTAGTCCACACCAAGACAACAATTCTTAACATTAAAATCATCTCAATCCAGATCTCATAAACGTACCCTCCGTTTGCGGAGCAACCTCTCAAAGCTCTTGACAAGGCGCATCTGGCTCTGCACCATCTCACGAAGTTTAACATTTTCCACTTCTGCTTTCGCTTTTTCCTCTCTTTGTGTAGTGTTTTCCCGGGTTCTTGATCTGGAAACGGTAAGACAGTCGATGCGGGGACCAACCCGCACGGAATTGTAGGTCAAGTGTATTGATGTCTTGGTCACTTGGTAAAATGAAAAGTGAGGGACGTGGTAGGACCATGAGTATGATGGTCACCAGCTCGTTCCTACCAAGACGCACCCTCAAGTATACGGACTGACTGGAGCAGAGGCCACCTGCTCCATCACAGCCCTTAGAACATGCAGTAAAGGAAACATGCAGCAGACCATACAAACTCCTTATGCAACTCGGCAAGGTAGTAGTTTCCTTTCCGAGCCACAGAACAGCACCCATTGTCCACGTCTTGCGGCCGTCAGACACACCTGGGTCTTGCCTGTGATCTACTTCAGACATCACTCGGTGACTGAGCTCTCAGCTCGTCGCCAGATCTGGATATCTTGTTGATCTTGCCTGGAGGTTCCGCTGCGGTGACACCAAGCTGACTATCCTGCTGCCCAGCGCCCACTACACAGCCCTCCAAGCTTGGTTTCCCCGCTCCTTCGCTTCGGTCTCCGCGAACACTTGCCTGCTCTTACACAGCACTAGTGACGCTGGTCCTGGTCCTTACGATTACGAGAGGAACGGGTCGAATAGCCACGAGGAGTTTCCTCAACCCCTGCTGCTGAGGTCTTTGACCTGACTTGGCGTCCTACAGACCCTGCCGGTCCAGTCGCGGTCTGCCCCAAGTTGATTTGTTGATCTTCATTGGCCACGACTTGCTGCTGTCCAGTTGGCTCTCGCACAGAGCTGCGTCCGTGTTTACCTCCACTCCGCTGATGTCCTCCTGGACTACTTGCAATCCGATGTCGTTGTTCGGCCACGGCGCCCTGCTGAACTTCAGACCCTTGAACAGAGCTTTTCCGGTGTTTACCTGCACTCCGCTGGTGTCCTGCTCGTTCATATGTAGATGATCGCCGTCGTTTCTTAGGTTGGCGACGCTTGGCCAATCCCGAGGAGTTTACATTCTCCTGTATCGACGCAGTCGAAGTAGCAGAAGCTTCATTCTGTCTCCCACCTGGTCGTGTCTTCTTCCAGTGCACAGCAAGCCCTTGGTCATTGGCTTGATGCACGTACTTGTCCACCAGGGTGTGGATCTCATTGGCTAGGTCAGCCAAAGGTTCGTGCGAGTCTTCAATTGGCTGAAGCCCCTTCCAACTAACCTCGATTTCATAGTCATTGATTGCAGCGTTCCACCGATGGCTCTTTAGCTTGTCGACTGCTAATACAATACCTTGCGCCGAAATGTGTTCGAGGAGCTCATCGGTAACGTCTAGACTGTCGTCAGCATACATTTTCAGCCTTGAGGCATGCACGTCTATCTGTTCAGCAGTTACCAAATGCTGAACACGAAATGAGTGAGTGTCTGCTCGCATCACGCGGTATGGTCCCACCCAGGTCACTTGCAGTTTGTTGCCGTGCTTTTCGTCCACTCGGGAACGAAGCACAAAGTCGCCCACTGTAAAGTTGACCAGGTTCTCGCCACGTTCTCGCTTCTTGTTGAGTAATCGCTGCTTGAGTCGTTGGTCTTTGACTGCACTATGCATAGCTTGTATGCTTTCACGTAGCTGCGCGAGATACTCATCAATTTCTTCCGTGGCTGGGATAGTTTGTAATTTCTGCGTCTCAGGCCTATAAAACTCTCGTAGTGGAGTTTGTCGCGAAGTCGGTGAAACTTTGATCGCGGAGCAGGTGGCGTATAGTGAACCCGGCTATATGGCTACTGAAAGTATTTCAGAGCCGTACAACGTAGGTGGGCGTGTGTTACCTTGTTGTATCCCTGTAGGTTCGTTGTCTTGGGAATATGACCCTCACCGGAGTCTAAAGTTTTAAAGTGAAGAGAAGTTGTGTTTCCTTGGAGTCTGGTGTCGGGATTCAGGAAGTCCTTCCAGGAGCGTTCGGGAGTCAGAACTTCTGGAAACCAAGTAGGTTACCAGAAAGTTGGTGGTCGGAAAGAGGTTAATACCAGAGAGAAAGTCTGATACCGGTATCTGAATATCACAAATCCAGAACCGAGATACTTGACTCTCAGAGATAAACCAACAAATATACAGAGTTCAGGAATATACAAATATACAGCCGTTCTTATTCTTTCTGGGCCCTTGAACGGTGGGCTAATACTCCAGGTCAACTAGGGACTCGTTACCAGACACCTGGTCTGTCTGGTATCCCTGTCACGTTCGCGCACCACCCTCTAATATAGAGGGAAATATAAACCAATACAATCAGTTATATATAACAGTCTACCTTGCACCCTGGAAACGACTGTCTAGTTTCCAGAGCCTGTCCAAACGAGCAATATGAAATGGGCTACCGCTAGAGACAAACCAAACGACCCAACTAGGATATGGAATAGGCGGGTCCTCTCAGGTCTCTACGTTACCTGATCTCCACCTAAGGGGACTGAATTTGGTGGAGATCACACGGCGTACGTCCACGACGCAGTGGCTTAGATACCTCTCAAGCGGACTTGTGCAGTAGCAAGCAAATTGAACTCTGTTTATCGTTTTTATCTTTCTCATAACTCTCATATATCTCTGGTAACTCTCTTCTTCTTGTCGTCCTTGGCGTTCTTCATGCATTCAGTCTTCAAATCTCAGGTACACTTGGTTCTTGTATGTAGCAGGCATCTTGACTTGGTCTCAGTATACAGTCAGTATAGCCGATCTTGATGAGTGGACAGGTAGAGACGTCATCTTGGGGGATGTGCAGGTCCGTCATCACTTGATTGCGTGACTTAAACTTGGTTTCAGTATGGTCGGTGTAGCAGATCCCGATGAGCTGATGGGTAGAGACGTCATCACTGGGGATGTGCAGGTCTGTCATCACTTGATTGCGTGACCTGAATGTGGGTTCACTTGGTTTCAGTATGGTCTTGAATCTTCGTTGATTTCCGAGTCTGGTATCCGGGTTTTCAGAGTCTGAAATCACTTTGGTTTTCAGAGTCTTGGTCATATAGTGTGGAATACCAAAGTCTTGAACGGAGTATCATAGTACGGAGCACCAATGCTTCAACGTACACGAAGTTCTTGAGGGTTGCGCGGGTGCGCGGCGTCCGGCGCGCGATACTTGGTCTCTGCGGGTAAGTAGTATAGATCCTTGAACCATCATCGTCGCGCTGGACGGTAACGGGATGAGGTCTCTTCAGAGATACGTTCTTCTGAGAGACTTTCCGCCAGGAATTAGGCACTCATCGTCGGGGAAAGTCCGGTGACCAGACAGAGTGCATTTGATCTTCAGAGTTGTGCACACTCTAAAGTACACTTCTGGTCCATTGGGCCCCTTTACAATCAGGCGAAGGTTCGTCTAAAATCTTCCACAGATGTCGCACGGGTGCAGCCGTGTCCCAAGCTCCCCTTTCTCATAGCCCATATTATAACCAATCACATCATAACGTAATATCCACCTGTCGCTCGAAAATCGGAAATAGCATCATGTCAACCGCCCCTCCTGGTCACGATCCGTCAGTGCGGAACTTTCTCCAAGCTGTGTATCATGGCCAGGTCCATCAGACATCCTGATGAACGTTTTTCCGAGCGTAGTGTAGCAGCAACCCTTTGCAATTTGCCTGGCTTTCAGAGTCTCTGGCGCCCTGTTCCCCAGTCTGATTCTTCTCTCAGACTCAGAAATTTGAACTTGGCTCGCCCAACGGGCGGTCATATTCCAATCCACTTTCTCACTCACATGTCGGAGGAAACAAGCACATCTTCAAACACGAACGCCTCATCGAGTGGCACGGCAGGCGACGCCACAGGCACGGGTCCTGCTACGGCTACTGTCAACACGGTACGGGGTGGTGACGTCGGCTCGGCCACGTTACCCGGTGGCAGCTCAAGCGCCCCAGCCCGTATGACGAAGTCTGGAACTCTCCAGGTCGAAAGTCACGTCGGGGACCCCCCTGATGGCAGTGCGAACTCGGGTAGCTCTACGACGAGGGCTACTTCACGTAATCCAGATCCTGCATCTTCGGAAGGCGCCCCTGGCGTTTCCAAACCGCAGGCCTTTGGTGCACCTCGACTGTTGTCTACCGAGGAAGTCGACCGACTCTTCCATCAGGGTCTGACGACGAGCGAAAGTGCTCCAGTCATTTCATTGGGGGACTCTGACGCCCCTCACAATTACATCGCGCCCAACATCGAGCCCGAGGGACGTGCCTTTCTGATAAGTGTACCGGCGCGAGCTGAAGACTTCCAGAGGGGTCGTCACATTGCGAATGCATATGGGGGTCCTTGCGTGCTCGTAGGGTACGAGACACTTACCGACGAGGATCTTCAGGAGTTGGAGCGTGTGATCCCAAGCTTCGACCCCCATGAGACCTTAACACCTCGTGCCCAGACTCTCAATATGCCCACTCTGGATGCTCTGGCTTCGTCAGTGGAAGTTCGCCGCGAGTTGGCGTCTCTGCTGTCTCATGTATCTCATACCAGGCTTGCTGAAAGGGTCTTTCGGACAGCTGGATACTTGAAACTCATGGCTGCGGCCCATCGACGCCTTCGGGAGCGCGTTGGTTCTCAGAACGGCGTTGCCCTGATTGACGCTGCAGCGGCTCGGTCGGAGTGTGAAGAGATCAAGCGCGAATGGGTGCTGAACTGTCAGTACTGGAAGCACGAACTTCAGGTTGCTCAGCAAGACGTTGGTGTCGTGGAGGAGCGTATGTCCTCGGAGATTCGGGACCTCAAGACCCATTATCAAGACCAAGTGGAAGCCCTGAAGGCGGATAAGGCAGCTCTAAAATCTCAGATTGCCGATCTCCAAGCTCAAGTCTCTATCTTGAAGTCTCGCCCTGACGTCAAGCCGACGGATCCGTGGGGTTTTTCGGAGTTCCTGCAAGAGAACTCGGAGATCTCGGGTAACTGGAATCGCCTACATGATCTTTTGGTGTCGTATCAGGAGGACACTATTGTTCCAGACCATTGGACAACTATCATCAACGTGACGGCTCTGGACGAGCGAAAGAAGCCTGTTCCTGATTTCAAGAAGCGTCTTTCTGAAGAGCGAGCTCGTCAAGCTGCCGAAGCGGCTGCGAAAAACACCAGAGTTCTGGATCTCACTCGTCCGGATACTGATATTCCTGATTCACAGTCCAAGAGTCCCAGGTATCTCGTATACTCCTCGAAATCTCCGGTTCGAGCATTATCACCTAAGAGGCCGTTCATGTCAGACCTCAGGAATCTCAAGCGTCGTCCTTCCGGACACCAGCCTATTGAAGATTCCGTACTTTCGGCGAAGGCAAATACCACAGTGGCCAAGTCTGAAGTATACAAGAAGCTTCCTGGAGATGTGGTCTGGAAAGAGGTCCGCCCTGACCTTCGCCAAGCTCTGTTGTCAGGCGTCGCTTATGACAAGGCCATGGATTGGCTGGCGTCGGATAAAGAGGCTCATAGTCTCTTCAGTAGCCCAGTTCTTGTCCAGATGTTGGTGAGTGTGATTTTCTCGCGTCACTTGGATTCCACCCCTTGGACTAAATACGTCCCGGAAGTCTACTACCAGATGGCCGACGAAGTGGTGAATCGTCATATCTCGGCTGGTACGAAGCCCGCTACTTGGGGTGATCTGGATGGTCACGTCAATTATCCTGAGAGCGACGTCGAATCGTCGGTCGACAACCCCAAAGAGGATCCTGACTACAAAGATAGTGGTGTCGTCGACTCTGGGGATGATGATGACGACTCTGGGGATGACGTATCTGGCGGCAGCGACTCCGGGGGAGGCAAGTCCAAGAGCAGAAAGTCTGGAGTTGACAAGTCTGGGAACAAGAAGTCCAAGGGCAAGAAGTCCAAGAGCAAGAAGTCCGATGATCATTCGCATTCTGGCTCCAAGCGTCCTCGTGAGTCTGAAGACGACTCTGACTCTGACGATGGGCCGATCATTCCCACCCAGAAGTCTAAGAGAAGCCGTGCGTCCGTAATTGCCCACACCAGTCCCAAGTCCCATCCGAAATCCACCAGCGGAAGTGGATCGAAGTCTCAGGTTTCTTCTGGAAAATCACGAAGTCTGGTGTCCAAGCCCTATAAATCGCTGTCAGTTAGGGAACTCCAGGTGGTGGGAACACCAGATCGTGATGCCTCCTCTTGGTTGTACTATGGTATCAGAGTACAACGCGTGAGCTCCACCAAGACTTCGACGAGTCAAACGTTGGGATTTCCGGATTATGAGATCCACAAACACTCATGCTCCATTCTCAAGAAACGTTGGGACTCAGAGCGCTACTGTGCTGTGATTCGCAAGAAACGCGCTCCTTGGGAAGTCATGTTTAACAACCGATTCTCGGAGTTCTACTTCCACAAGCGTGACGACCTGGATCCCATGGTGCTGGCTGATGTCGAAGAGATTGTGCGCAGCATGAACAAGCATGCTCAGGCTTTCTGGGAACGGACTCACTGGGTCACCATGGACGTCGAGGCTGATGACAAGTCTGCGGAGTTGCACAAGTGCCGGGCCATGCGTCGAGCTGCTTTAGTTCGTCAGCACAACGCCCTCATCCGGAAAGCCTTGGCGAACAGGAATTTCCCAAAGTCGTTACTCTCGGAGCCTGGCATCTGGACTGTTCCTGACAAGGCGTGTCCCTGGATTTGGCAAGACCCCAGAGTCACCGAACTTGGTGGTCCTAAGTGTCTGAGTCTGGAGACGCAGTTGGGGGACTTGGATGCCATCGAGCCTGCTCGCATGCAATGGGCCACGGTGAGCGTGGACGAAGAATGGCTCCAGTATGTTCCTGACGATATCAAGAAAGATATCTTGACACCAGCGGAGCGTTCTGAGAACCCCGTCTCCCTCAGCTACTGAAGCCCCCCAGCCAAAAAATTTCGTAGGGAGTCTGCATGCTGATAGGCCACTTAGTTGTCTGCATTTGTGACGTAAACCTCGGCCTTAGTAGGATCATCCAATTTTTCATCTTCTAATAATCTCCACTTAGTCATTGATTCACCATCTCGCATTCATCAGCACATAATCTCCACAAATTCATTTTCTCCACATGCACATCGTCGTTCTCACACAAGCAATAACATAGTCGGTCACATGTCTGAACACACGAATCCAGAAATGAAATCTCTGAAGAACGTACATTCATACTCTCATTCTCTGAAGGTCAGTCTCTGCAATCTCGCAAATATCAGACTTCCAGATGCATTTTCAGAGTCATCTAGACTCTGGGGTGATCGTCTCCAGCTTGCATTGCCTGGAAACGAGCTCGTGCTCGTGCACTCTGATTGAACTCGTAAAGTAATGCGCCGCAATTCAACTTCGATAACGGTAGCCACTCAGTCTCATCGTAACCCTTCCATTTAACGAGGTATTCACGGAGACGTTTGGACGTTCTGGTACGTTTACCCCAACGAGTGTCCAAAATCTTCTCCACTTCATACTCGTCATTCTCAGCGTCAGGTTCCCAACTATCTTCAGGTAGCAAAGCAGCATCAAAGTCATCGTCTTCTGGAATCTCGAGCTCTATCGTTGGTCGCTTTGGAAAAAGGGCTCTGGGTTTCAGACGGCTCACATGTACCCAGGGATTCACACGATAACCAGTATCTTCAACCTTGAGTCGTACGCGGAAGTCATCCAACATCTCATCGATTCTGAAAGGACCATGCCACATGTGCGCTAGCTTCCGGCTTAACCCCGTTTGTACTTTAGGGATATAAAGCCACACGGCATCACCTATAGCAAAACCTGATTTCAGACGTTCTGATAGCTCGTTCCACTTCCTGGTTTGTTCTTCAGACCGGTCGCGTTTCGCTTTCTTCTGGAGATCTTCGGCACACGCCACAGCATAACTGTAGTCTCGTTGCATCTTCCTTCTCCATTCATATGCGGTTCGTTCCTGAGTCGTCGATGGCTTGGGTCCTAGCATGGCGGACACAGTTCCACGAGCATCCCACCCATGCACCAAATAAAAGGGCGTTTCGAGACGAGTGGCATCGAACGACGTGTTCAGGGCGAACATCAGACGCTCGGCATGATCATCCCAATCACTTTGATCAGCTTCAGAGATATATGCCTTGATCGCGCGCACCACGGTTTGCACCGACCGTTCCTGTTGGCCGTTAGCTTGTGGTCGGTATCCTAGAGTAGCTCGTTGTCTGCTACCCAGGAGTTCCCTGAAACACTTGAATACCTCACTCATAAAACGGGGGTCCTGGTCATGACGAATCAGAGAACTGGCTCCGAAGTTTCTGAAAACACGTTCTTCATAGGCTTCCGCCACGTCTTGAGCCGTGGTGATACTCATCGGCTTACACATCACGTACCCTGAAAACATGTCTTGGAAGAGCAGAAGGAAGGTATTGCCGCGTGCTGACTTCGGCATATGCGTCACAAAGTCCATGGACACAACCTCAAACGGTCTACTGGGTTCGATATTCCCAGGTGACGGTCCAGGATTTGGAGGTCGCCCCTTGCCACTAGCGCAGTCCACACACTCCTTCACAAATCTTTCCACATCGGCATACATACCCAACCAGTAGAACTCTGAACTCAATTTCTCGAACGTCCTCTTGATTCCCTGATGTCCACCTTGATAGTCTTCGTGGGCATAATGCAGCAAGTCTGAGTGCAAATCTCTGGGAACGACCAGTCTGAGCTCATCGACGTTGTCTCGAGGCCGCTCTCGGGTAGCACGACTTAGACGATACAGCACATCTCTGGAATCCAAGATGAAATCATCAGCGATCCTTGCTAGTTTCCTGGCTCGGGGGCGTGACAAATCTCCTACATCACCTTTCAGAAACTTCATGAGCTCAACCAAATACGGGTCGCGGCTCTGATGTGCCTTGATTCGCCGCCAACGTTCTGCCTGGAACTCCAAAGGTCCCAGGGGTTCACACTCATCGTCATCCTCAGACGGATCAATGTTATTCGGGGCTTGGGCACGGGTCACAGCGATCAACACTTTAGCTGATCGTGGTAAAGGTGCGGATTCTGGGCCAGGGATTCCGTCAGACTCTGGTGTCACACCGTGGTCTTCAGCCGTCACGACTTCGGACTCCTGAACTTGTGCTTTTGGAGCTGGGCAGGGCTTCATTAGTTTCTCTTGGACTTTAGACACTAGTCGTAGATGAGTGAGCTCGTCAGCGTCTTGTACCTGCCAAGCTTCCCCAAGTGCCAAAGTCTTCGAAGTTAAGTAGTCTGCTGCTTGGTTGAACTCGCGTTTCACATGCACTAGTTTCAAGGTCTGGAACTTGGTCTTCAGAGATTCAAACTCTGCCAACCTGCGCTGCAAATTAGGTTGGTTGCAGTTAATCAGCCCCTGAGCCTGTTGTATTGCGATACGTGAGTCTCCAACGACCACTAGCTCATGTATTTCATGTTCCAATGCCATCTTCAGGCCGTAATTCAGACCACAATACTCCGAGTCATTCACAGTGACGTCTTTCAGGGGAAATCCTCGGGCTTCCAAAACACTCCACCCAGGGAGTTTCCAGAGTATACATCCACAACTCCCCAGACGGGTAGACGTCTTTGCTGCACCATCGAAACTCAGGACATGACCTTGATAATCCGCTTCCAGCATTTCCACACTAACAGGAGCTGGCGGTTTGACTCGCCCCTTGGCTGGAATCAGGTTTTCAGAGACCTCGTCTAAATGTTCTCGGGGCGTGATACCTGCGCCGAGTATGGCTGGAAGTCCGTCTTCATCACGCTGGATCCGGCGAATTTCCAAGTTCCAGTGTGACAGCTTCAGACCCCACTTAACGTTTCTGCCATCAATGGAATTCGACGTCAGCAACCACTTCAGCACAGAGTATCTGGTATACACCACAATCACTGGACTTGACTCCACTAGCGCTCTGAAATTTTCCAAGACTCTGAGAATCGCAATCACCTCCTTTTCGGCAATATGATACCTGAGTTCAGCGTCATTCAGAACACGGCCCGTAAACCGGACTGGATGAATCACTCCATCGTACTCTTGCCCTAAAACTGCCGAGGCAGCCCAAGGGTTCGCATGTGGGATGATAACAAATGGTCTGGTTCGGTCCGGGTGTCTGAGAAGTGGGGTGGAAACTATCTTGCGTTTCAGGAGCTCAAATGCTTCTTTGGCACAAGTCAGATCCTTCCCAGAGCGGATCTGTTCATCCGTCAACTCGTACAAGGTGGCAGCGATGACTGGTAAATCTTCAATAAACTTGTTGTAGTAATTGAGACTTCCCATGAAACTCTGAACCCCCTTTAGCGTGGACGGGAATGGCAGATCTTCGACTCCTTTGGCGATCTTGGGTGTCGCTCTCAGACCTTCGGCGCTGATTTCATGGGAGAGATACGGGATCGATAACTTCCCAAATTCGCTCTTGGGCAAACTCACAGAGATGTTCCAGTAGCGAAGTCTGAAAAGCAGAGCGTTTAAATCGTCACAGAGTTGGTCCCAAGTCGGCGCCCCGTGTGCAATGTCATCGATGTATGAACTTCTCCCCAGGACTGGACCCATATACATTGGAACCGGAATGTTCCTCTGGAAAACGGTCATCTGACTTGTGAGAGCCGACATCTCTGATTTCAGCGCATGATCTTCAAAGTCTGGGGGTCGGTTCTCAGAGTCTTGAGGCTTCAGCTGCAAGAATTCCAAAACATCTGCGTCAACTTCAGCCTCTTCCTCTGGTGACAGTCTCACGAATCCCCACAGGCAATTATCCAGCATAGCTTGATAGACAAGAGGCGCGTTCTTCAGGCCGAAAGGCATTCTCACCCACTGGAAGTGTCCAAATGGACAAATGAATGCGGATATCAATCGTGCGCGTTCCGTCATCCTGATCGCCCAGAAACCGCTAGCCATATCCAGACTCATAAACCACATCGCGGCCTCGAACCCAATCAAGAGGTCATCGATGAGTGGTAACGGGTAATGTGATAGCTGGATGAAGCCATTCACAATCCGATAGTCGATACACATTCGTATATCAACACCGTTCTTCTTCAAAACGATGACAATAGGAGATGCCCACGGCGAATTGGAGTACTCGATCAGACCAGTTTCCAGAAGTTTCTTGAGAAGCTCATACACTTTCAGCATGAGGTGCGGGCAACAGACCTTGGACGTTGGGCCACCGGTTTGGCGTTTCCTACATCTAGATCACAGACCACGCCCCTTGCCGGTGCGGGCGCTGCATTACCGTCTCCTAGGAAGATCTTTCTGTGGTATTTCAGAATGTCACGGAGTTTCTTCTCCATCTCTGGTGTTGTCTTTCCTGGTTCTCCAACATCAGCACTATCGATATCGCACTCCGGTGTCAATTCCTCAATCTCTGGTAACATGACCAGTTGATCGCGCAACTGGGCAAGGAGCTCCGTGCCTTCCCGCATATAAACACCTGGTTCCAGATTCAACTCTTCATTCGAGACTCGCATACACTGCTCGTACTCCACTCGTAATTTTTCCACAGGTGTTCCTGGCATCCCTTGAATAGGGATATCCCAAGACTCGTCCATTAGGTCCATATCATCTGCAGGTAACTGGGAAGTTTGAGAACCACTTGCAGGAGACTCTGGTTCCGAGTCCGAGGAGCCGTCACCAGAACTGATGTGACCGTTGCCAGAGTCATTGGGAGAGACACTTTCAGAGGACAAGTCGGAATCCCTGGTATCCACACTTGCATCCCAACTATCCGCCACTCCACTACAGCAGAAATCATCTGTCTGAGTGGATGCATCTAGGGCAAAACGCACTCGCTTCGTGACGGGAGTCGGGTCTGATTTCACAAACTGCACCCGAGCATTATCCAACCTCGGACGTTGCAGTATCTTCGTCGGCCATGGGTAATCTGGACGCTCCACACAAGGCGGTTGTGGCATCAGAGCCTCCAGCCTTGCCTCTCGTTCCATACGTTTCTTCGTTTCTGGTGACGGAGTGCTTTCCAGGATCAATACCTCCCAATCACGATATGCGGCGGAACCTGGACGCACGAAACGTCCATGTCTCGGGAAGAAACCATATTCCACGATCCTCGCGACATCGGAGAGCTCGTTGACCCAGGTGTTCTTATCGGAAATATTGACCACTCGAACTGCCACAGGCCATGAGCGGGCAGCATAATCAGCTGTGTGACCCAACGATCACCACGTCCAGCCCACACGACTTCCCGTTGCGGATTCGTCGGACCGTAATCAATCCTAACAATAAACTCCTCACCAGGACTCAGAAGAACAGCTTCGCTTGGTCTGACAAACCTGCTACGACCAATGTGGTCACCAGGTTCCCAGTTACACATCATCACCACGACTTCGTCTGGTAACGACACCAGACCTTCGCGGGTACTGATCCTCACTCCAGCGGCAAACATAAAGCCCATTCCTAAAAGCACATCAATTCCTTCACCAATATTCGCGACCCAAACATCCACAATGTACACCACTCTTGGCCCAAGTGTCAACTTGATCTCAGCGCTGGCGCCAATGTACGTCGGAACACCACCCATCCCTGACACCTTAGTTTGCTTGTGCGACTTGAGTCTGAGTCCGAGCTTACGCGCAAAGTCGTAACTCAGAATGTTTATAGTCGCACCGGTATCCAGGAGAATCTTAGTCCGGCGATCATTCACAGCACCATGTACCATCACCACATCTCGCTTGGAACGATCAGGGTAATTATCCTCCCACCAGCCGTAGCATTCGCCATCCTTCAGTCTGAATGACACTGTGTCGTCAGGTATCGGTCGGTGTTTTCAGAGATCTCAGGTAACTTATTTCCTGGGTTTCTGAAAGGCACAGCTGATTCCTGGGTTAAAGCGGTCATGCATTGTTGGTGTTTATCTTGAACCTTTCTCAGCTCCGGTCCTACACACACTAGAACACATAACTCTGGGTATTGCCTTGCCCGACGCGTTTCGGATCCCCATCCGACGGGCGTATTAGTTTAACGGCTTCCCAGAGTCTGCCTCCTCACCCAGAAGTCTTTCTCTCAGGTGGTTTGGCATGTCCTTCAGTGCGCCTTGACGGGCGAGTTGCTTGAGTGCTTCCAGAGTCTTCAATCTTCACAGGGTTTTCCGGGATGTAATTTTCCACACACTTCACAGGGAGATGCTCGACACATTCGGCTTGGATGCCCTTTTTCCTGGCACCGGTCACACGTGATATCCCTCCAGCAGTCTTCTTCTGAGTGTCCTGAGCGTTGACATTTCTCGCAAAACTTATTCCAATAACCGCCATTTTCAGGACGTCTCTGATGAAAACCTTGACCCGACGATCCAGACGGGGAATGGGGCGGTGGACGCCATCCCATGTCTCCCATTACTCGGTACACTTCATTTGTCAGGGTCTGCGTCCAGTCAGCGCTCGGCGGAACTGTCGAGGCACTCGAAGAAGTCTGTGTAGTGTCTCCATCACGGGTAGGCTCTGAAGTCACACTCTGAAGTCGAGAATCACCGGCTTGGTCTCTGGCATCCTGATCGGATTTTAACGATCCCTTATAGTTTGCAGTATCATCATCATCAGAATCTTCAGAGTCCGGGTCTCTCACGACATAAGTCCGGTTCATGCGCTTGGGCTTGAACGGTCCTCGTGGAATATTGTCTGCTCGGAAGTCTCGAGGCTTGGTGGTGGTCATATCTTGGTCACCTGTTCGCCAGACATCTTCATCCTGTTGTAAAGCGTACTCCAAGTCTGAAATACGTCGGAATCTCTGACCTTGTAGCGAAGTTTTCAGGCGCGCATCCTTGAGCTTCGTGATAAAACGGAGCACATGCTTCTCGAGACGCTTGGACGATTTTCTGAAGTCAATGTCGGCCTTCCCAGCGGCGGAGTTGAGTCGATAGAAGAATTCGAGCGGTGTCTCAGAGTCCTTCATAGCCATTGTGAAATACCTCTCTGAATACGACGACCGCGCCTTACAATAACGCTTCTTGAACTCTGACGACAACTCCTTCCAGTCACGGGACACACTCTTGGGGAGCTGGTTAAACCAGTCACGCGCAGATACCGGAAGCTTCAACTTGAGCTCCTGAATGCGTGTCTTGGTCGACCACCCTCCTTGAGACGCCATATTCGTGAATCGCTCCCACCAGTGATGCGTTCCCTGAGTGTGGCTCTAGGATCGAACTCTCCGAGGTTGTTGGAGTTCATGAACGGCCTCAACGTCAGAAGTGTAGTTCCAGCTTGAGCTTGCGTCGCTGCTGTCAGGTTCATCACTTCACCAAGCTCAGAGTCGTCTGAAGACGAGCTTTCGGATTCTGAGCTCGAGTCCTCAGAGTCTCCACCAGGGTCTGGTGCTTCACCACGGCGCTTCTCTCGGCGGGTGCCTCTCGGTCTCCATCAGACCGTCTAGCGTCTGATTTCCGCGGTGGATCTCGTCGTGGAGTCGATGCACGCCTGGCGTCCCCCTTGGCTTCCGTCACCGAGGCTACTCGAGTCACTTGGGTTGCTGTAGTGGTCGTAGCGGCGACGCCATTCCTCTCGGCCTTCACTCGCTTCGTCACCGAGCTTCGCGCAGGGGCAGTTTGCTGGAAGGTAGCAACTTCTCGAGGAGCCGCCTTGAGAGCCGGTGGGTGCGACATGGGTTCAACCCTAACCCCACTTCTGATTTCTGATCCGATTACGGGATACTTAGTTGCAACTTCAGGGTCCTCAGTGTTTAACACCGGGGTTGCAGTTGCTGAATCAGGGTGACCGACCCTTCGCGCCTCTTGAACTTGGGACAATGTTGCTCGAAGGTTTCTCAACTGACCGGCTTGGAAGCGTTGCATGTTCTGAGAACTCTCTTTCTCCCTGTCGCGCTCAGCTTCCATATCCTTCATCCGCTGCTGTAAGGTCTCCATTTGGGAAATCCAGTCTCGTTTCATCTCGTCTGTCGCGCGCGCACGTTGGGCTTCGGCCTCGGCTTCTCGCTGTCGCCAGCGATCGGCAAACTCCGATTCCAGACGTTGGCTTTCCGACCTCCAGAGATCTGATTTCAGCGTCTCCAGCTCTGCCACGCTGCGGCTTCTGGGTTTACTTCTGATACCAAACTTCTCCGTTCTTCAGCATCGTCAGCACGTCTTTCCGCCTCCAGTCTCGCGTTTTCAGACTCCAACAAGCGGTCGGTGAGCGTCTGGATCTCGCGTCTTGCTTCCAAGTCGCGTTGTTCCCGACGGCGGTCACGTTCCATGGACTCCAAGCGTTCTCGGGCCAAGAACTCCATCTGCGCTTGCTCCATCCGGCTCTGCCACTCCTGCTGTTGCCTCATGACGTTCAGTTCGATCTGGGCAGGCCCTGATCTCTGAGAGCTTCGAGCTTCAGACTTCGTGCGACTCGACGCGATGGAACTCAAGCGTCGAGACGGCGTTTTCCGAAGGTCTTCACTCTTCACACTCTGGCGGTGGCTTCGATGGCTTGCACTTCGGCTGGAAACAGATGAAGGCGGAATCTCTGGCGTTGGTTGTCTGAAACCCTGTGAAGGCTCATGGACGAACGCCTGGTTTTCAGGCTTTACATCTGACACCTCAGCTTCCTCTTCCAGCATGTCGATGTCTTCAGGTTCCGACTTCACAGGAAACAACGTTCGAGTCACTTGGATTCCCATACCTTCTCCGGAGACCATTCCTCCGACGTCAGCGCCTTGGGCAATCAACGCCAGACCCTCTGCGGACAGCGGCATGTGTGATGCCGCCCCTCGACTCACAGACATCAAGGACGAGTCCGTGGAGCTTCCACGCGAGGTCTGAACTCCAGACGACTGATCATCAGAGGTCCCGATGACACTGGGAACCGGCACATCCGTCATTCGAGTTCGAGAGCTGTTACGATCTTCAGACATGGGAGTTCCAGACTCTGGTCGCGTGTTGTCAGAATGACTCTCGTACTGTGGCAATGAAGACAGCGACGGTGTCGACAAGGCTGACGGTGTTGACGGGACTTGTGGGCGCGGCGGTCTCTGCTGTAAGCGCTTGGACTGCGGCGGCTCATCACTGCTGGAACCATTGGAACTATGCGTCACTCGGAGTCCGGTCACCCGGAGGCGCGTGATCAGCTGTCGTCCTTGTAGGTCAGCATCCTTGTCAGGTAATACACTATCGGTTCCTTCTCGACTTGTTGTGTCTTCTTGTTTCATGCCTTCTGAGAGTCGGATAACCTGTAACCTGGCAGTCACAGTGGCCCACTCAACCAGTTCCATGGCAAGACGGCTCTGAAGTTCGGTCGCCACACTGCGTACTGAGACTCGAAGATAGCTGACGCCTGGGTCTGGGACCACGTCGGGAGCAAGTTCTGGAATTCAAAACCCGCCTCGTACAGCATTGTCTGGAGAACAGCCACACACTCTGGTGCCGTCAGCGTGCTCATTGGAATCTCAACGTAGGAAAGGTCTTGAATCCGACCAAAACCATGACGTCTCACGTGAAATTCCGAAATCCACATGTCTTCAGGGAATACAGAGGAGCACCGCCACTTGATATAGTCGCCGGTCGCTGCAGCGGCTTTCTGGAAGACGTCTACACTGGGCTTCGTCGTCGGCCATACATACTCGACGCTTGGCGGGACGACTCTACCGGCATCCATGTCTTTCCAGCGGCGGAGCTCACGACGAACATACTTTAAAGCTCGTTCTCCATCAAGCGAATCAGCCCTCCCAGACTCATCAGACGGTGTCTTCAGAGAATCTTCGGACTTGATCAGCGTGTCATCCGACATTGGTGCACCTTCAGACTTCGGAGACTGCGGAACACGATCTTCAGAGAGTCCGGGTTCTGGCTTCACCTCTTCCACGGACTGTCCGGAGGTCGTCGACTCTGAACGCAGATCGACCACTTCCGGGGACTCAACCATATCGGCGCCTCCCTCAGACGCCTCATCACCACCCTCGCGGGCAGTGGTCACCTCGTCACCAGAAGCTTCGACTTCTGACGAGCCTTCCTCAGAACCTTGTTCACCAGAGACAGCGGGTGCCTCCTTAGCTTCTGGTTCCGCAGCAGGCTGGTCTTCGACCGCCGGTTCTGGGACGTTCACACTCTCAGCTGCCTTCTTCTCTCGCGCAGCCTTCCTCTTCTCGCGAGCCGCCTTCTGGATAGCATCCAAGTCTGGTTGCTCCTCAGGCGGCAATCCTTGGAGACGCTTGGACTGACGTGTCAGAACACCGCGACCGCGACCACGGCGTCCTCCTCTCGTAGATCCTGGTGTAGCCATCTTGAATATAGACGCTTGACAGGAAACTTTCTCTTCTTGTACTCTCAAATCCGGTGATATCACGATACCAAGATCCGGGCACGCGCACCAGTTGTCGCGAAGTCGGTGAAACTTTGATCGCGGAGCAGGTGGCGTATAGTGAACCCGGTTATATGACTACTGAAAGTATTTCAGAGCCGTACAACGTAGGTGGGCGTGTGTTACCTTGTTGTATCCGTTGTTCGTTGTCTTGCTATGCCTCCCGGACTCAGGAGTCTAAGTTTAAAGTGAAGAGAAGTTGTGTTCCCTTGGAGTCTGGTGTCGGGATTCAGGAAGTCCTTCCAGGAGCGTTCGGGAGTCGGAGCTTCTGGAAACCAAGTAGGTTACCAGAAAGTTGGTGGTCGGAAAGAGGTTAATACCAGAGAGAAAGTCTGATACCGGTGTCTGAATATCACAAATCCAGAACCGAGATACTTGACTCTCAGAGATAAACCAACAAATATACAGAGTTCAGGAATATACAAATATACAGCCGTTCTTATTCTTTCTGGGCCCTTGAACGGTGGGCTAATACTCCAGGTCAACTAGGGACTCGTTACCAGACACCTGGTCTGTCTGGTATCCCTGTCACGTTCGCGCACCACCCTCTAATATAGAGGGAAATATAAACCAATACAATCAGTTATATATAACAGTCTACCTTGCACCCTGGAAACGACTGTCTAGTTTCCAGAGCCTGTCCAAACGAGCAATATGAAATGGGCTACCGCTAGAGACAAACCAAACGACCCAACTAGGATATGGAATAGGCGGGTCCTCTCAGGTCTCTACGTTACCTGATCTCCACCTAAGGGGACTGAATTTGGTGGAGATCACACGGCGTACGTCCTCGACGCAGTGGCTTGGATACCTCTCAAGCGGACTTGTGCAGTAGCAAGCAAATTGAACTCTGTTTATCGTTTTATCTTTCTCATAACTCTCATATATCTCTGGTAACTCTCTCTTCTTCTTGTCGTCCTTGGCGTTCTTCATGCATTCAGTCTTCAAATCTCAGGTACACTTGGTTCTTGTATGTAGCAGGCATCTTGACTTGGTCTCAGTATACAGTCAGTATAGCCGATCTTGATGAGTGACAGGTAGACGTCATCTGGGGGATGTGCAGGTCCGTCATCACTTGATTGCGTGACTTAAACTTGGTTTCAGTATGGTCGTGTAGCAGATCCCGATGAGCTGATGGGTAGACGTCATCACTGGGGATGTGCAGGTCTGTCATCACTTGATTGCGTGACCTGAATGTGGGTTCACTTGGTTTCAGTATGGTCTTGAATCTTCGTTGATTTCCGAGTCTGGTATCCGGGTTTTCAGAGTCTGAAATCACTTTGGTTTTCAGAGTCTTGGTCATATAGTGTGGAATACCAAAGTCTTGAACGGAATATCATAGTACGGAGCACCAATGCTTCAACGTACACGAAGTTCTTGAGGGTTGCGCGGGTGCGCGGCGTCCGGCGCGCGATACTTGGTCTCTGCGGGTAAGTAGTATAGATCCTTGAACCATCATCGTCGCGCTGGACGGTAACGGGATGAGGTCTCTTCAGAGATACGTTCTTCTGAGAGACTTTCCGCCAGGAATTAGGCACTCATCGTCGGGGAAAGTCCGGTGACCAGACAGAGTGCATTTGATCTTCAGAGTTGTGCACACTCTGAAGTACACTTCTGGTCCATTGGGCCCCTTTACAGTCAGGCGAAGGTTCGTCTAAAATCTTCCACAGATGTCGCACGGGTGCAGCCGTGTCCCAAGCTCCCCTTTCTCATAGCCCATATTATAACCAATCACATCGTAACGTAATATCCACCTGTCGCTCGAAAATCGGAAATAGCATCATGTCAAGTTGGGTTCTGCAATCCCTGTGTATAGCTCCGTGAGGCTGAATGCTCACCTAGTGGATGGTATCTACTTGCGTGTGATTCAAGCTTGCTTGTATCATCGGGACTAAG
>VOQZ01001459.1:0-19950 GCA_008079305.1 Phytophthora palmivora
CCGATTCGCCTAAACCATGCTCTTTCAAAACCGTGTCCACTTCGGGATAGCGTGAATCCACATCACGAATCATATTCTCCATCATATCATCTTCCTTCCGACTTTCTCCTCCATCCTGGTAGTTGTTATCTTGTAATTGGTCCCAAATCTAGTCCACACCAAGACAACAATTCTTAACATTAAAATCATCTCAATCCAGATCTCATAAACGTACCCTCCGTTTGCGGAGCAACCTCTCAAAGCTCTTGACAAGGCGCATCTGGCTCTGCACCATCTCACGAAGTTTAACATTTTCCACTTCTGCTTTCGCTTTTTCCTCTCTTTGTGTAGTGTTTTCCCGGGTTCTTGATCTGGAAACGGTAAGACAGTCGATGCGGGGACCAACCCGCACGGAATTGTAGGTCAAGTGTATTGATGTCTTGGTCACTTGGTAAAATGAAAAGTGAGGGACGTGGTAGGACCATGAGTATGATGGTCACCAGCTCGTTCCTACCAAGACGCACCCTCAAGTATACGGACTGACTGGAGCAGAGGCCACCTGCTCCATCACAGCCCTTAGAACATGCAGTAAAGGAAACATGCAGCAGACCATACAAACTCCTTATGCAACTCGGCAAGGTAGTAGTTTCCTTTCCGAGCCACAGAACAGCACCCATTGTCCACGTCTTGCGGCCGTCAGACACACCTGGGTCTTGCCTGTGATCTACTTCAGACATCACTCGGTGACTGAGCTCTCAGCTCGTCGCCAGATCTGGATATCTTGTTGATCTTGCCTGGAGGTTCCGCTGCGGTGACACCAAGCTGACTATCCTGCTGCCCAGCGCCCACTACACAGCCCTCCAAGCTTGGTTTCCCCGCTCCTTCGCTTCGGTCTCCGCGAACACTTGCCTGCTCTTACACAGCACTAGTGACGCTGGTCCTGGTCCTTACGATTACGAGAGGAACGGGTCGAATAGCCACGAGGAGTTTCCTCAACCCCTGCTGCTGAGGTCTTTGACCTGACTTGGCGTCCTACAGACCCTGCCGGTCCAGTCGCGGTCTGCCCCAAGTTGATTTGTTGATCTTCATTGGCCACGACTTGCTGCTGTCCAGTTGGCTCTCGCACAGAGCTGCGTCCGTGTTTACCTCCACTCCGCTGATGTCCTCCTGGACTACTTGCAATCCGATGTCGTTGTTCGGCCACGGCGCCCTGCTGAACTTCAGACCCTTGAACAGAGCTTTTCCGGTGTTTACCTGCACTCCGCTGGTGTCCTGCTCGTTCATATGTAGATGATCGCCGTCGTTTCTTAGGTTGGCGACGCTTGGCCAATCCCGAGGAGTTTACATTCTCCTGTATCGACGCAGTCGAAGTAGCAGAAGCTTCATTCTGTCTCCCACCTGGTCGTGTCTTCTTCCAGTGCACAGCAAGCCCTTGGTCATTGGCTTGATGCACGTACTTGTCCACCAGGGTGTGGATCTCATTGGCTAGGTCAGCCAAAGGTTCGTGCGAGTCTTCAATTGGCTGAAGCCCCTTCCAACTAACCTCGATTTCATAGTCATTGATTGCAGCGTTCCACCGATGGCTCTTTAGCTTGTCGACTGCTAATACAATACCTTGCGCCGAAATGTGTTCGAGGAGCTCATCGGTAACGTCTAGACTGTCGTCAGCATACATTTCAGCCTTGAGGCATGCACGTCTATCTGTTCAGCAGTTACCAAATGCTGAACACGAAATGAGTGAGTGTCTGCTCGCATCACGCGGTATGGTCCCACCCAGGTCACTTGCAGTTTGTTGCCGTGCTTTTCGTCCACTCGGGAACGAAGCACAAAGTCGCCCACTGTAAAGTTGACCAGGTTCTCGCCACGTTCTCGCTTCTTGTTGAGTAATCGCTGCTTGAGTCGTTGGTCTTTGACTGCACTATGCATAGCTTGTATGCTTTCACGTAGCTGCGCGAGATACTCATCAATTTCTTCCGTGGCTGGGATAGTTTGTAATTTCTGCGTCTCAGGCCTATAAAACTCTCGTAGTGGAGTTTGTCGCGAAGTCGGTGAAACTTTGATCGCGGAGCAGGTGGCGTATAGTGAACCCGGCTATATGGCTACTGAAAGTATTTCAGAGCCGTACAACGTAGGTGGGCGTGTGTTACCTTGTTGTATCCCTGTAGGTTCGTTGTCTTGGGAATATGACCCTCACCGGAGTCTAAAGTTTAAAGTGAAGAGAAGTTGTGTTTCCTTGGAGTCTGGTGTCGGGATTCAGGAAGTCCTTCCAGGAGCGTTCGGGAGTCAGAACTTCTGGAAACCAAGTAGGTTACCAGAAAGTTGGTGGTCGGAAAGAGGTTAATACCAGAGAGAAAGTCTGATACCGGTATCTGAATATCACAAATCCAGAACCGAGATACTTGACTCTCAGAGATAAACCAACAAATATACAGAGTTCAGGAATATACAAATATACAGCCGTTCTTATTCTTTCTGGGCCCTTGAACGGTGGGCTAATACTCCAGGTCAACTAGGGACTCGTTACCAGACACCTGGTCTGTCTGGTATCCCTGTCACGTTCGCGCACCACCCTCTAATATAGAGGGAAATATAAACCAATACAATCAGTTATATATAACAGTCTACCTTGCACCCTGGAAACGACTGTCTAGTTTCCAGAGCCTGTCCAAACGAGCAATATGAAATGGGCTACCGCTAGAGACAAACCAAACGACCCAACTAGGATATGGAATAGGCGGGTCCTCTCAGGTCTCTACGTTACCTGATCTCCACCTAAGGGGACTGAATTTGGTGGAGATCACACGGCGTACGTCCACGACGCAGTGGCTTAGATACCTCTCAAGCGGACTTGTGCAGTAGCAAGCAAATTGAACTCTGTTTATCGTTTTATCTTTCTCATAACTCTCATATATCTCTGGTAACTCTCTTCTTCTTGTCGTCCTTGGCGTTCTTCATGCATTCAGTCTTCAAATCTCAGGTACACTTGGTTCTTGTATGTAGCAGGCATCTTGACTTGGTCTCAGTATACAGTCAGTATAGCCGATCTTGATGAGTGGACAGGTAGAGACGTCATCTTGGGGGATGTGCAGGTCCGTCATCACTTGATTGCGTGACTTAAACTTGGTTTCAGTATGGTCGGTGTAGCAGATCCCGATGAGCTGATGGGTAGAGACGTCATCACTGGGGATGTGCAGGTCTGTCATCACTTGATTGCGTGACCTGAATGTGGGTTCACTTGGTTTCAGTATGGTCTTGAATCTTCGTTGATTTCCGAGTCTGGTATCCGGGTTTTCAGAGTCTGAAATCACTTTGGTTTTCAGAGTCTTGGTCATATAGTGTGGAATACCAAAGTCTTGAACGGAATATCATAGTACGGAGCACCAATGCTTCAACGTACACGAAGTTCTTGAGGGTTGCGCGGGTGCGCGGCGTCCGGCGCGCGATACTTGGTCTCTGCGGGTAAGTAGTATAGATCCTTGAACCATCATCGTCGCGCTGGACGGTAACGGGATGAGGTCTCTTCAGAGATACGTTCTTCTGAGAGACTTTCCGCCAGGAATTAGGCACTCATCGTCGGGGAAAGTCCGGTGACCAGACAGAGTGCATTTGATCTTCAGAGTTGTGCACACTCTAAAGTACACTTCTGGTCCATTGGGCCCCTTTACAGTCAGGCGAAGGTTCGTCTAAAATCTTCCACAGATGTCGCACGGGTGCAGCCGTGTCCCAAGCTCCCCTTTCTCATAGCCCATATTATAACCAATCACATCATAACGTAATATCCACCTGTCGCTCGAAAATCGGAAATAGCATCATGTCAACCGCCCCTCCTGGTCACGATCCGTCAGTGCGGAACTTTCTCCAAGCTGTGTATCATGGCCAGGTCCATCAGACATCCTGATGAACGTTTTTCCGAGCGTAGTGTAGCAGCAACCCTTTGCAATTTGCCTGGCTTTCAGAGTCTCTGGCGCCCTGTTCCCCAGTCTGATTCTTCTCTCAGACTCAGAAATTTGAACTTGGCTCGCCCAACGGGCGGTCATATTCCAATCCACTTTCTCACTCACATGTCGGAGGAAACAAGCACATCTTCAAACACGAACGCCTCATCGAGTGGCACGGCAGGCGACGCCACAGGCACGGGTCCTGCTACGGCTACTGTCAACACGGTACGGGGTGGTGACGTCGGCTCGGCCACGTTACCCGGTGGCAGCTCAAGCGCCCCAGCCCGTATGACGAAGTCTGGAACTCTCCAGGTCGAAAGTCACGTCGGGGACCCCCCTGATGGCAGTGCGAACTCGGGTAGCTCTACGACGAGGGCTACTTCACGTAATCCAGATCCTGCATCTTCGGAAGGCGCCCCTGGCGTTTCCAAACCGCAGGCCTTTGGTGCACCTCGACTGTTGTCTACCGAGGAAGTCGACCGACTCTTCCATCAGGGTCTGACGACGAGCGAAAGTGCTCCAGTCATTTCATTGGGGGACTCTGACGCCCCTCACAATTACATCGCGCCCAACATCGAGCCCGAGGGACGTGCCTTTCTGATAAGTGTACCGGCGCGAGCTGAAGACTTCCAGAGGGGTCGTCACATTGCGAATGCATATGGGGGTCCTTGCGTGCTCGTAGGGTACGAGACACTTACCGACGAGGATCTTCAGGAGTTGGAGCGTGTGATCCCAAGCTTCGACCCCCATGAGACCTTAACACCTCGTGCCCAGACTCTCAATATGCCCACTCTGGATGCTCTGGCTTCGTCAGTGGAAGTTCGCCGCGAGTTGGCGTCTCTGCTGTCTCATGTATCTCATACCAGGCTTGCTGAAAGGGTCTTTCGGACAGCTGGATACTTGAAACTCATGGCTGCGGCCCATCGACGCCTTCGGGAGCGCGTTGGTTCTCAGAACGGCGTTGCCCTGATTGACGCTGCAGCGGCTCGGTCGGAGTGTGAAGAGATCAAGCGCGAATGGGTGCTGAACTGTCAGTACTGGAAGCACGAACTTCAGGTTGCTCAGCAAGACGTTGGTGTCGTGGAGGAGCGTATGTCCTCGGAGATTCGGGACCTCAAGACCCATTATCAAGACCAAGTGGAAGCCCTGAAGGCGGATAAGGCAGCTCTAAATCTCAGATTGCCGATCTCCAAGCTCAAGTCTCTATCTTGAAGTCTCGCCCTGACGTCAAGCCGACGGATCCGTGGGGTTTTTCGGAGTTCCTGCAAGAGAACTCGGAGATCTCGGGTAACTGGAATCGCCTACATGATCTTTTGGTGTCGTATCAGGAGGACACTATTGTTCCAGACCATTGGACAACTATCATCAACGTGACGGCTCTGGACGAGCGAAAGAAGCCTGTTCCTGATTTCAAGAAGCGTCTTTCTGAAGAGCGAGCTCGTCAAGCTGCCGAAGCGGCTGCGAAAAACACCAGAGTTCTGGATCTCACTCGTCCGGATACTGATATTCCTGATTCACAGTCCAAGAGTCCCAGGTATCTCGTATACTCCTCGAAATCTCCGGTTCGAGCATTATCACCTAAGAGGCCGTTCACGTCAGACCTCAGGAATCTCAAGCGTCGTCCTTCCGGACACCAGCCTATTGAAGATTCCGTACTTTCGGCGAAGGCAAATACCACGGTGGCCAAGTCTGAAGTATACAAGAAGCTTCCTGGAGATGTGGTCTGGAAAGAGGTCCGTCCTGACCTTCGCCAAGCTCTGTTGTCAGGCGTCGCTTATGACAAGGCCATGGATTGGTTGGCGTCGGATAAAGAGGCTCATAGTCTCTTCAGTAGCCCAGTTCTTGTCCAGATGTTGGTGAGTGTGATTTTCTCGCGTCACTTGGATTCCACCCCTTGGACTAAATACGTCCCGGAAGTCTACTACCAGATGGCCGACGAAGTGGTGGATCGTCATATCTCGGCTGGTACGAAGCCCGCTACTTGGGGTGATCTGGATGGTCACGTCAATTATCCTGAGAGCGACGTCGAATCGTCGGTCGACAACCCCAAAGAGGATCCTGACTACAAAGATAGTGGTGTCGTCGACTCTGGGATGATGATGACGACTCTGGGGATGACGTATCTGGCGGCAGCGACTCCGGGGGAGGCAAGTCCAAGAGCAGAAAGTCTGGAGTTGACAAGTCTGGGAACAAGAAGTCCAAGGGCAAGAAGTCCAAGAGCAAGAAGTCCGATGATCATTCGCATTCTGGCTCCAAGCGTCCTCGTGAGTCTGAAGACGACTCTGACTCTGACGATGGGCCGATCATTCCCACCCAGAAGTCTAAGAGAAGCCGTGCGTCCGTGATTGCCCACACCAGTCCCAAGTCCCATCCGAAATCCACCAGCGGAAGTGGATCGAAGTCTCAGGTTTCTTCTGGAAAGTCACGAAGTCTGGTGTCCAAGCCCTATAAATCGCTGTCAGTTAGGGAACTCCAGGTGGTGGGAACACCAGATCGTGATGCCTCCTCTTGGTTGTACTATGGTATCAGAGTACAACGCGTGAGCTCCACCAAGACTTCGACGAGTCAAACGTTGGGATTTCCGGATTATGAGATCCACAAACACTCATGCTCCATTCTCAAGAAACGTTGGGACTCAGAGCGCTACTGTGCTGTGATTCGCAAGAAACGCGCTCCTTGGGAAGTCATGTTTAACAACCGATTCTCGGAGTTCTACTTCCACAAGCGTGACGACCTGGATCCCATGGTGCTGGCTGATGTCGAAGAGATTGTGCGCAGCATGAACAAGCATGCTCAGGCTTTCTGGGAACGGACTCACTGGGTCACTATGGACGTCGAGGCTGATGACAAGTCTGCGGAGTTGCACAAGTGCCGGGCCATGCGTCGAGCTGCTTTAGTTCGTCAGCACAACGCCCTCATCCGGAAAGCCTTGGCGAACAGGAATTTCCCAAAGTCGTTACTCTCGGAGCCTGGCATCTGGACTGTTCCTGACAAGGCGTGTCCCTGGATTTGGCAAGACCCCAGAGTCACCGAACTTGGTGGTCCTAAGTGTCTGAGTCTGGAGACGCAGTTGGGGGACTTGGATGCCATCGAGCCTGCTCGCATGCAATGGGCCACGGTGAGCGTGGACGAAGAATGGCTCCAGTATGTTCCTGACGATATCAAGAAAGATATCTTGACACCAGCGGAGCGTTCTGAGAACCCCGTCTCCCTCAGCTACTGAAGCCCCCCAGCCAAAAAATTTCGTAGGGAGTCTGCATGCTGATAGGCCACTTAGTTGTCTGCATTTGTGACGTAAACCTCGGCCTTAGTAGGATCATCCCATTTTTCATCTTCTAATATTCTCCACTTAGTCATTGATTCACCATCTCGCATTCATCAGCACATAATCTCCACAAATTCATTTTCTCCACATGCACATCGTCGTTTTCACACAAGCAATAACATAGTCGGTCACATGTCTGAACACACGAATCCAGAAATGAAATCTCTGAAGAACGTACATTCATACTCTCATTCTCTGAAGGTCAGTCTCTGCAATCTCGCAAATATCAGACTTCCAGATGCATTTTCAGAGTCATTTAGACTCTGGGGTGATCGTCTCCAGCTTGCATTGCCTGGAAACGAGCTCGTGCTCGTGCACTCTGATTGAACTCGTAAAGTAATGCGCCGCAATTCAACTTCGATAACGGTAGCCACTCAGTCTCATCGTAACCCTTCCATTTAACGAGGTATTCACGGAGACGTTTGGACGTTCTGGTACGTTTACCCCAACGAGTGTCCAAAATCTTCTCCACTTCATACTCGTCATTCTCAGCGTCAGGTTCCCAACTATCTTCAGGTAGCAAAGCAGCATCAAAGTCATCGTCTTCTGGAATCTCGAGCTCTATCGTTGGTCGCTTTGGAAAAAGGGCTCTGGGTTTCAGACGGCTCACATGTACCCAGGGATTCACACGATAACCAGTATCTTCAACCTTGAGTCGTACGCGGAAGTCATCCAACATCTCATCGATTCTGAAAGGACCATGCCACATGTGCGCTAGCTTCCGGCTTAACCCCGTTTGTACTTTAGGGATATAAAGCCACACGGCATCACCTATAGCAAAACCTGATTTCAGACGTTCTGATAACTCGTTCCACTTCCTGGTTTGTTCTTCAGACCGGTCGCGTTTCGCTTTCTTCTGGAGATCTTCGGCACACGCCACAGCATAACTGTAGTCTCGTTGCATCTTCCTTCTCCATTCATATGCGGTTCGTTCCTGAGTCGTCGATGGCTTGGGTCCTAGCATGGCGGACACAGTTCCACGAGCATCCCACCCATGCACCAAATAAAAGGGCGTTTCGAGACGAGTGGCATCGAACGACGTGTTCAGGGCGAACATCAGACGCTCGGCATGATCATCCCAATCACTTTGATCAGCTTCAGAGATATATGCCTTGATCGCGCGCACCACGGTTTGCACCGACCGTTCCTGTTGGCCGTTAGCTTGTGGTCGGTATCCTAGAGTAGCTCGTTGTCTGCTACCCAGGAGTTCCCTGAAACACTTGAATACCTCACTCATAAAACGGGGGTCCTGGTCATGACGAATCAGAGAACTGGCTCCGAAGTTTCTGAAAACACGTTCTTCATAGGCTTCCGCCACGTCTTGAGCCGTGGTGATACTCATCGGCTTACACATCACGTACCCTGAAAACATGTCTTGGAAGAGCAGAAGGAAGGTATTGCCGCGTGCTGACTTCGGCATATGCGTCACAAAGTCCATGGACACAACCTCAAACGGTCTGCTGGGTTCAATATTCCCAGGTGACGGTCC
The DNA here is from genome assembly GCA_008079305.1 of Phytophthora palmivora. Lineage (NCBI taxonomy): Eukaryota > Oomycota > Peronosporomycetes > Peronosporales > Peronosporaceae > Phytophthora > Phytophthora palmivora. Next base: position 8,732 of record VOQZ01001459.1, read on the forward strand.
AGGATTTGGAGGTCGCCCCTTGCCGCTAGCGCAGTCCACACACTCCTTCACAAATCTTTCCACATCGGCATACATACCCAACCAGTAGAACTCTGAACTCAATTTCTCGAACGTCCTCTTGATTCCCTGATGTCCACCTTGATAGTCTTCGTGGGCATAATGCAGCAAGTCTGAGTGCAAATCTCTGGGAACGACCAGTCTGAGTTCATCGACGTTGTCTCGAGGCCGCTCTCGGGTAGCACGACTTAGACGATACAGCACATCTCTGGAATCCAAGATGAAATCCTCAGCGACCCTTGCTAGTTTCCTGACTCGGGGGCGTGGTAGGTCTCCCACATCACCTTTCAGAAACTTCATGAGCTCAACCAAATACGGGTCGTGGCTCTGATGTGCCTTGATTCGCCGCCAACGTTCTGCCTGGAACTCCAAAGGTCCCAGGGGTTCACGCTCATCGTCATCCTCAGACGGATCAGTGTTATTCGGGGCTTGGGCACGGGTCACAGCGATCAACACTTTAGCTGATCGTGGTAAAGGTGCGGATTCTGGGCCAGGGATTCCGTCAGACTCTGGTGTCACACCGTGGTCTTCAGCCGTCACGACTTCGGACTCCTGAACTTGTGCTTTTGGAGCTGGGCAGGGCTTCATTAGTTTCTCTTGGACTTTAGACACTAGTCGTAGATGAGTGAGCTCGTCAGCGTCTTGTACCTGCCAAGCTTCCCCAAGTGCCAGAGTCTTCGAAGTTAAGTAGTCTGCCGCTTGGTTGAACTCGCGTTTCACATGCACTAGTTTCAGGGTCTGGAACTTGGTCTTCAGAGATTCAAACTCTGCCAACCTGCGCTGCAAATTAGGTTGGTTGCAGTTAATCAGCCCCTGAGCCTGTTGTATTGCGATACGTGAGTCTCCAACAACCACTAGCTCATGTATTCCATGTTCCAATGCCATCTTCAGGCCGTAATTCAGACCACAATACTCCGAGTCATTCACAGTGACGTCCTTCAGGGGAAATCCTCGGGCTTCCAAAACATTCCACCCAGGGAGTTTCCAGAGTATACATCCACAACTTCCCAGACGAGTAGACGTCTTTGCTGCACCATCGAAACTCAGGACATGACCTTGATAATCCGCTTCCAGCATTTCCACACTAACAGGAGCTGGCGGTTTGACTCGCCCCTTGGCTGGAATCAGGTTTTCAGAGACCTCGTCTAAATGTTCTCGGGGCGTGATACCTGCGCCGAGTATGGCTGGAAGTCCGTCTTCATCACGCTGGATCCGGCGAATTTCCAAGTTCCAGTGTGACAACTTCAGACCCCACTTAACGTTTCTGCCATCGGTGGAATTCGACGTCAGCAACCACTTCAGCACAGAGTATCTGGTATACACCACAATCACTGGACTTGACTCCACTAGCGCTCTGAAATTTTCCAAGACTCTGAGAATCGCAATCACCTCCTTTTCGGCAATATGATACCTGAGTTCAGCGTCATTCAGAACACGGCCCGTAAACCGGACTGGATGAATCACTCCATCGTACTCCTGCCCTAAAACTGCCGAGGCAGCCCAAGGGTTCGCATGTGGAATGATAACAAATGGTCTGGTTCGGTCCGGGTGTCTGAGAAGTGGGGTGGAAACTATCTTGCGTTTCAGGAGCTCAAATGCTTCTTTGGCACAAGTCAGATCCTTCCCAGAGCGGATCTGTTCATCCGTCAACTCGTACAAGGTGGCAGCGATAACCGGTAAATCTTCAATAAACTTGTTGTAGTAATTGAGACTTCCCATGAAACTCTGAACCCCCTTTAGCGTGGACGGGAATGGCAGATCTTCGACTCCTTTGGCGATCTTGGGTGTCGCTCTCAGACCTTCGGCGCTGATTTCATGGGAGAGATACGGGATCGATAACTTCCCAAATTCGCTCTTGGGCAAACTCACAGAGATGTTCCAGTAGCGAAGTCTGAAAAGCAGAGCGTTTAAATCGTCACAGAGTTGGTCCCAAGTCGGCGCCCCGTGTGCAATGTCATCGATGTACGAACTTCTCCCCAGGACTGGACCCATATACATTGGAACCGGAATGTTCCTCTGGAAAACGGTCATCTGACTTGTGAGAGCCGACATCTCTGATTTCAGCGCATGATCTTCAAAGTCTGGGGTCGGTTCTCAGAGTCTTGAGGCTTCAGCTGCAAGAATTCCAAAACATCTGCGTCAACTTCAGCCTCTTCCTCTGGTGACAGTCTCACAAATCCCCACAGGCAATTATCCAGCATAGCTTGATAGACAAGAGGCGCGTTCTTCAGGCCGAAAGGCATTCTCACCCACTGGAAGTGTCCAAATGGACAAATGAATGCGGATATCAATCGTGCACGTTCCGTCATCCTGATCGCCCAGAAACCGCTAGCCATATCCAGACTCATAAACCACATCGCGGCCTCGAACCCAATCAAGAGGTCATCGATGAGTGGTAACGGGTAATGTGATAGCTGGATGAAGCCATTCACAATCCGATAGTCGATACACATTCGTATATCAACACCGTTCTTCTTCAAAACGATGACAATAGGAGATGCCCACGGCGAATTGGAGTACTCGATCAGACCAGTTTCCAGAAGTTTCTTGAGAAGCTCATACACTTTCAGCATGAGGTGCGGGGCAACAGACCTTGGACGTTGGGCCACCGGTTTGGCGTCTCCTACATCTAGATCACAGACCACGCCCCTTGCCGGTGCGGGCGCTGCATTACCGTCTCCTAGGAAGATCTTTCTGTGGTATTTCAGAATGTCACGGAGTTTCTTCTCCATCTCTGGTGTTGTCTTTCCTGGTTCTCCAACATCAGCACTATCGATATCGCACTCCGGTGTCAATTCCTCAATCTCTGGTAACATGACCAGTTGATCGCGCAACTGGGCAAGGAGCTCCGTGCCTTCCCGCATATAAACACCTGGTTCCAGATTCAACTCTTCATTCGAGACTCGCATACACTGCTCGTACTCCACTCGTAATTTTTCCACAGGTGTTCCTGGCATCCCTTGAATAGGGATATCCCAAGACTCGTCCATTAGGTCCATATCATCTGCAGGTAACTGGGAAGTTTGAGAACCACTTGCAGGAGACTCTGGTTCCGAGTCCGAGGAGCCGTCACCAGAACTGATGTGACCGTTGCCAGAGTCATTGGGAGAGACACTTTCAGAGGACAAGTCAGAATCCCTGGTATCCACACTTGCATCCCAACTATCCGCCACTCCACTACAGCAGAAATCATCTGTCTGAGTGGATGCATCTAGGGCAAAACGCACTCGCTTCGTGACGGGAGTCGGGTCTGATTTCACAAACTGCACCCGAGCATTATCCAACCTCGGACGTTGCAGTATCTTCGTCGGCCATGGGTAATCTGGACGCTCCACACAAGGCGGTTGTGGCATCAGAGCCTCCAGCCTTGCCTCTCGTTCCATACGTTCTTCGTTTCTGGTGACGGAGTGCTTTCCAGGATCAATACCTCCCAATCACGATATGCGGCGGAACCTGGACGCACGAAACGTCCATGTCTCGGGAAGAAACCATATTCCACGATCCTCGCGACATCGGAGAGCTCGTTGACCCAGGTGTTCTTATCGGAAATATTGACCACTCGAACTGCCACAGGCCATGAGCGGGCAGCATAAATCAGCTGTGTGACCCAACGATCACCACGTCCAGCCCACACGACTTCCCGTTGCGGATTCGTCGGACCGTAATCAATCCTAACAATAAACTCCTCACCAGGACTCAGAAGAACAGCTTCGCTTGGTCTGACAAACCTGCTACGACCAATGTGGTCACCAGGTTCCCAGTTACACATCATCACCACGACTTCGTCTGGTAACGACACCAGACCTTCGCGGGTACTGATCCTCACTCCAGCGGCAAACATAAAGCCCATTCCTAAAAGCACATCAATTCCTTCACCAATATTCGCGACCCAAACATCCACAATGTACACCACTCTTGGCCCAAGTGTCAACTTGATCTCAGCGCTGGCGCCAATGTACGTCGGAACACCACCCATCCCTGACACCTTAGTTTGCTTGTGCGACTTGAGTCTGAGTCCGAGCTTACGCGCAAAGTCATAACTCAGAATGTTTATAGTCGCACCGGTATCCAGGAGAATCTTAGTCCGACGATCATTCACAGCACCATGTACCATCACCACATCTCGCTTGGAACGATCTGGGTAATTATCCTCCCACCAGCCGTAGCATTCGCCATCCTTCAGTCTGAATGACACTGTGTCATCAGGCATCGGGTCGGTGTTTTCAGAGATCTCAGGTAACTTATTTCCTGGGTTTCTGGAAGGCACAGCTGATTCCTGGGTTAAAGCGGTCATGCATTGTTGGTGTTTATCTTGAACCTTTCTCAGCTCCGGTCCTACACACACTAGAACACATAACTCTGGGGTATTGCCTTGCCCGACGCGTTTCGGATCCCCATCCGACGGGCGTATTAGTTTAACGGCTTCCCAGAGTTTGCTTCCTCACCCAGAAGTCTTTCTCTCAGGTGGTTTGGCATGTCCTTCAGTGCGCCTTGACGGGCGAGTTGCTTGAGTGCTTCCAGAGTCTTCAATCTTCACAGGGTTTTCCGGGATGTAATTTTCCACACACTTCACAGGGAGATGCTCGACACATTCGGCTTGGATGCCCTTTTTCCTGGCACCGGTCACACGTGATATCCCTCCAGCAGTCTTCTTCTGAGTGTCCTGAGCGTTGACATTTCTCGCAAAACTTATTCCAATAACCGCCATTTTCAGGACGTCTCTGATGAAAACCTTGACCCGACGATCCAGACGGGGAATGGGGCGGTGGACGCCATCCCATGTCTCCCATTACTCGGTACACTTCATTTGTCAGGGTCTGCGTCCAGTCAGCGCTCGGCGGAACTGTCGAGGCACTCGAAGAAGTCTGTGTGGTGTCTCCATCACGGGTAGGCTCTGAAGTCACACTCTGAAGTCGAGAATCACCGGCTTGGTCTCTGGCATCCTGATCGGATTTTAACGATCCCTTATAGTTTGCAGTATCATCATCATCAGAATCTTCAGAGTCCGGGTCTCTCACGACATAAGTCCGGTTCATGCGCTTGGGCTTGAACGGTCCTCGTGGAATATTGTCTGCTCGGAAGTCTCGAGGCTTGGTGCTGGTCATATCTTGGTCACCTGTTCGCCAGACATCTTCATCCTGTTGTAAAGCGTACTCCAAGTCTGAAATACGTCGGAATCTCTGACCTTGTAGCGAAGTTTTCAGGCGCGCATCCTTGAGCTTCGTGATAAAACGGAGCACATGCTTCTCAAGACGCTTGGACGATTTTCTGAAGTCAATGTCGGCCTTCCCAGCGGCGGAGTTGAGTCGATAGAAGAATTCGAGCGGTGTCTCAGAGTCCTTCATAGCCATTGTGAAATACCTCTCTGAATACGATGACCGCGCCTTACAATAACGCTTCTTGAACTCTGACGACAACTCCTTCCAGTCACGGGACACACTCTTGGGGAGCTGGTTAAACCAGTCACGCGCAGATACCGGAAGCTTCAACTTGAGCTCCTGAATGCGTGTCTTGGTCGACCACCCTCCTTGAGACGCCATATTCGTGAATCGCTCCCACCAGTGGATGCGTTCCCTGAGTGTGGCTCTAGGATCGAACTCTCCGAGGTTGTTGGAGTTCATGAACGGCCTCAACGTCAGAAGTGTAGTTCCAGCTTGGGCTTGCGTCGCTGCTGTCAGGTTCATCACTTCACCAAGCTCAGAGTCGTCCGAAGACGAGCTTTCGGATTCTGAGCTCGAGTCCTCAGAGTCTCCACCAGGGTCTGGTGCTTCACCACGGCGCTTCTCTCGGCGGGGTGCCTCTCGGTCTCCATCAGACCGTCTAGCGTCTGATTTCCGCGGTGGATCTCGTCGTGGAGTCGATGCACGCCTGGCGTCCCCCTTGGCTTCCGTCACCGAGGCTACTCGAGTCACTTGGGTTGCTGTAGTGGTCGTAGCGGCGACGCCATTCCTCTCGGCCTTCACTCGCTTCGTCACCGAGCTTCGCGCAGGGGCAGTTTGCTGGAAGGTAGCAACTTCTCGAGGAGCCGCCTTGAGAGCCGGTGGGTGCGACATGGGTTCAACCCTAACCCCACTTCTGATTTCTGATCCGATTACGGGATACTTAGTTGCAACTTCAGGGTCCTCAGTGTTTAACACCGGGGTTGCAGTTGCTGAATCAGGGTGACCGACCCTTCGCGCCTCTTGAACTTGGGACAATGTTGCTCGAAGGTTTCTCAACTGACCGGCTTGGAAGCGTTGCATGTTCTGAGAACTCTCTTTCTCCCTGTCGCGCTCAGCTTCCATATCCTTCATCCGCTGTTGTAAGGTCTCCATTTGGGAAATCCAGTCTTGTTTCATCTCGTCTGTCGCGCGCGCACGTTGGGCTTCGGCCTCGGCTTCTCGCTGTCGCCAGCGATCGGCAAACTCCGATTCCAGACGTTGGCTTTCAGACCTCCAGAGGTTTCAGCGTCTCCAGCTCTCTCTGCCACGCTGCGGCTTCTGGGTTTATTCTCCGATACCAAACTTCTCCGTTCTTCAGCATCGTCAGCACGTCTTTCCGCCTCCAGTCTCGCGTTTTCAGACTCCAACAAGCGGTCGGTGAGCGTCTGGATCTCGCGTCTTGCTTCCAAGTCGCGTTGTTCCCGACGGCGGTCACGTTCCATGGACTCCAAGCGTTCTCGGGCCAAGAACTCCATCTGCGCTTGCTCCATCCGGCTCTGCCACTCCTGCTGTTGCCTCATGACGTTCAGTTCGATCTGGGCAGGCCCTGATCTCTGAGAGCTTCGAGCTTCAGACTTCGTGCGACTCGACGCGATGGAACTCAAGCGTCGAGACGGCGTTCTCCGAAGGTCTTCACTCTTCACACTCTGGCGGTGGCTTCGATGGCTTGCACTTCGGCTGGAAACAGATGAAGGCGGAATCTCTGGCGTTGGTTGTCTGAAACCCTGTGAAGGCTCATGGACGAACGCCTGGTTTCCAGGCTTTACATCTGACACCTCAGCTTCCTCCTCCAGCATGTCGATGTCTTCAGGTTCCGACTTCACAGGAAACAACGTTCGAGTCACTTGGATTCCCATACCTTCTCCGGAGACCATTCCTCCGACGTCAGCGCCTTGGGCAATCAACGCCAGACCCTCTGCGGACAGCGGCATGTGTGATGCCGCCCCTCGACTCACAGACATCAAGGACGAGTCCGTGGAGCTTCCACGCGAGGTCTGAACTCCAGACGACTGATCATCAGAGGTCCCGATGACACTGGGAACCGGCACATCCGTCATTCGAGTTCGAGAGCTGTTACGATCTTCAGACATGGGAGTTCCAGACTCTGGTCGCGTGTTGTCAGAATGACTCTCGTACTGTGGCAATGAAGACAGCGACGGTGTCGACAAGGCTGACGGTGTTGACGGGACTTGTGGGCGCGGCGGTCTCTGCTGTAAGCGCTTGGACTGCGGCGGCTCATCACTGCTGGAACCATTGGAACTATGCGTCACTCGGAGTCCGGTCACCCGGAGGCGCGTGATCAGCTGTCGTCCTTGTAGGTCAGCATCCTTGTCAGGTAATACACTATCGGTTCCTTCTCGACTTGTTGTGTCTTCTTGTTTCATGCCCTCTGAGAGTCGGATAACCTGTAACCTGGCAGTCACAGTGGCCCACTCAACCAGTTCCATGGCAAGACGGCTCTGAAGTTCGGTCGCCACACTGCGTACTTGAGACTCGAAGATAGCTGACGCCTGGGTCTGGGACCACGTCGGGAGCAAGTTCTGGAATTCAAAACCCGCCTCGTACAGCATTGTCTGGAGAACAGCCACACACTCTGGTGCCGTCAGCGTGCTCATCGGAATCTCAACGTAGGAAAGGTCTTGAATCCGACCAAAACCATGACGTCTCACGTGAAACTCCGAAATCCACATATCTTCAGGGAATACAGAGGAGCACCGCCACTTGATGTAGTCGCCGGTTGCTGCAGCGGCTTTCTGGAAGACGTCTACGCTGGGCTTCGTCGTCGGCCATACATACTCGACGCTTGGCGGGACGACTCTACCGGCATCCATGTCTTTCCAGCGGCGGAGCTCACGACGAACATACTTAAAGCTCGTTCTCCATCAAGCGAATCAGCCCTCCCAGACTCATCAGACGGTGTCTTCAGAGAATCTTCGGACTTGATCAGCGTGTCATCCGACATTGGTGCACCTTCAGACTTCGGAGACTGCGGAACACGATCTTCAGAGAGTCCGGGTTCTGGCTTCACCTCTTCCACGGACTGTCCGGAGGTCGTCGACTCTGAACGCAGATCGACCACTTCCGGGGACTCAACCATATCGGCGCCTCCCTCAGACGCCTCATCACCACCTTCGCGGGCAGTGGTCACCTCGTCACCAGAAGCTTCGACTTCTGACGAGCCTTCCTCAGAACCTTGTTCACCAGAGACAGCGGGTGCCTCCTTAGCTTCTGGTTCCGCAGCAGGCTGGTCTTCGATCGCCGGTTCTGGGACGTTCACACTCTCAGCTGCCTTCTTCTCTCGCGCAGCCTTCCTCTTCTCGCGAGCCGCCTTCTGGATAGCATCCAAGTCTGGTTGCTCCTCAGGCGGCAATCCTTGGAGACGCTTGGACTGACGTGTCAAAACACCGCGACCGCGACCACGGCGTCCTCCTCTCGTAGATCCTGGTGTAGCCATCTTGAATATAGACGCTTGACAGGAAACTTTCTCTTCTTGTACTCTCAAATCCGGTGAAATCACGATACCAAGATCCGGGCACGCGCACCAGTTGTCGCGAAGTCGGTGAAACTTTGATCGCGGAGCAGGTGGCGTATAGTGAACCCGGTTATATGACTACTGAAAGATTTCAGAGTCGTACAACGTAGGTGGGCGTGTGTTACCTTGTTGTATCCCTGTGGGTTCGTTGTCTTGGGAATATGACCCTCGCCGGAGTCTAGAGTTCAAAGTGAAGAGAAGTTGTGTTCCCTTGAAGTCTGGTGTCGGAATTCAGGAAGTCCTTCCAGGAGCGTTCGGGAGTCGGAGTTTCTGGAAACCAAGTAGGTTACCAGAAAGTTGGTGGTCGGAAAGAGGTTAATACCAGAGAGAAAGTCTGATACCGGTATCTGAATATCACAAATCCAGAACCGAGATACTTGACTCTCAGAGATAAACCAACAAATATACAGAGTTCAGGAATATACAAATATACAGCCGTTCTTATTCTTTCTGGGCCCTTGAACGGTGGGCTAATACTCCAGGTCAACTAGGGACTCGTTACCAGACACCTGGTCTGTCTGGTATCCCTGTCACGTTCGCGCACCACCCTCTAATATAGAGGGAAATATAAACCAATACAATCAGTTATATATAACAGTCTACCTTGCACCCTGGAAACGACTGTCTAGTTTCCAGAGCCTGTCCAAACGAGCAATATGAAATGGGCTACCGCTAGAGACAAACCAAACGACCCAACTAGGATATGGAATAGGCGGGTCCTCTCAGGTCTCTACGTTACCTGATCTCCACCTAAGGGGACTTAATTTGGTGGAGATCACACGGCGTACGTCCTCGACGCAGTGGCTTGGATACCTCTCAAGCGGACTTGTGCAGTAGCAAGCAAATTGAACTCTGTTTATCGTTTTATCTTTCTCATAACTCTCATATATCTCTGGTAACTCTCTTCTTCTTGTCGTCCTTGGCGTTCTTCATGCATTCAGTCTTCAAATCTCAGGTACACTTGGTTCTTGTATGTACAGGCATCTTGACTTGGTCTCAGTATACAGTCAGTATAGCCGATCTTGATGAGTGACAGGTAGAGACGTCATCTTGGGGGATGTGCAGGTCCGTCATCACTTGATTGCGTGACTTAAACTTGGTTTCAGTATGGTCGGTGTAGCAGATCCCGATGAGCTGATGGGTAGAGACGTCATCACGAGGGATGTGCAGGTCTGTCATCACTTGATTGCGTGACCTGAACTTGGGTTCACTTGGTTTCAGTATGGTCTTGAATCTTCGTTGATTTCCGAGTCTGGTATCCGGGTTTTCAGAGTCTGAAATCACTTTGGTTTTCAGAGTCTTGGTCATATAGTGTGGAATACCAAAGTCTTGAACGGAATATCATAGTACGGAGCACCAATGCTTCAACGTACACGAAGTTCTTGAGGGTTGCGCGGGTGCGCGGCGTCCGGCGCGCGATACTTGGTCTCTGCGGGTAAGTAGTATAGATCCTTGAACCATCATCGTCGCGCTGGACGGTAACGGGATGAGGTCTCTTCAGAGATACGTTCTTCTGAGAGACTTTCCGCCAGGAATTAGGCACTCATCGTCGGGGAAAGTCCGGTGACCAGACAGAGTGCATTTGATCTTCAGAGTTGTGCACACTCTGAAGTACACTTCTGGTCCATTGGGCCCCTTTACAGTCAGGCGAAGGTTCGTCTAAAATCTTCCACAGATGTCGCACGGGTGCAGCCGTGTCCCAAGCTCCCCTTCTCATAGCCCATATTATAACCAATCACATCGTAACGTAATATCCACCTGTCGCTCGAAAATCGGAAATAGCATCATGTCACGAGTACAGTCGCGCTAGACGTTCTGTCCCTGGTCAGCACGTCTTGTCAACGAAGGCCTGCTTGGGACGAAATCCGAATGTGCTGACGCTACATTCTGTAGCTGTGATGAGGTAGGTGGTGGTACGTTCCACAAAATAGCTCCTCGACTGCGACGACTAAACGTGAATGCTTGGCGAGGTGAGTCACTCGGACGATAAATGCAGCGTTCGGACAAATGATGGCGGCTAACCACCAACATACGCTTGCTATAACGCCATGACGACAGCACCGGCGGTGGCAGGTGCGACTACAAATAGCGCAGTAAGCACGCGGTGAGACCACTGGCATGGGTTTTACGACGCCAGTATCCGCGGTTCACGACAGCCCCGTCGTCGGTGGTAGTATTCCATGGGACAACGAATAAGTTTGTCGACGAGCGCCATGACGAAAGCCCCAGCAGCCGAATCAATTGAGAATGACGAGTCCGGGGTAATGAAGATAGCCTCCGGCAAGACAATGCTAAACACCCGTCGATGTTGAAGTAGTTCAAATAGACACACGGTTAGCCGATCCCTTGCAGACGACCGCATTTCTGGACCACGGAAGCCTCCGGCAGATAGCAGTGCGGGTGTGGTGGACGAAGTTATGGTGGACGTC